>JAVQJG010055118.1:0-19484 GCA_036024015.1 Craterocephalus amniculus | reverse complement strand
GGGACCCAATGGGAAATTGCTCTGTTTTGCAGCCAGCACCTAGCGGATGAAGAGGGAACTGCAATTTTTTGCACTTCCGCATGGGCATCACTTTTTTAGCGGAAGGTTGCCGCTTGGGTAATATGTATTACTCCCTTTTACTGATGCTGAAGTCCCTTCCCACATTTGCCCCAAGGACTCATTGCAGCATTTCAGCCTCCCCTTCTCTACTCCCCAATTTTCTCTGACTTCCATCCCATCGAGCAATTTTTTAATACAGCCACTAGTCACCAAATTTTCCTCATAAAGGAAAATACAAACAAACTCTACTACCTTGCTTCAGCACATATGGTCCAGTGAGCAGTCAACGTGATCTTGAACTCTGCAGAAGCCAAAAAATGACTCATTCAGAGAAATATTTACAAAAACTACACCTGTACCAAGTTTTATACAAACAAAATCCAGTCCTTTAAAGGTATGAACATCAGGTAAAAGTAATGTAGTTTGGAGCATTCATGTGTGTTAACACAGTGCCAAGGAGGAAATACATCATTAAATATTTTTGAGAAACAACCCCATTAAAATGGGAAGTGCTGAACAGCCATTTGCAAACAATGTGGAGTCCATCATTTTGCAATGACAAAGATTATTCACAGTCGGAGAACATTCTAGACATTTCCTGGTCTTCTCTGGAGTGGATGTGCCAGCTAGTTCAGCCCAAGATCAGAAATTACATTGCTGTGTTGTGTAGAGCAGTGTTTCCCACACTAAAGGTCACAAGATCATTTTTGAAAAATATATAATCAAACATTTATCAAATAATTGTTTTATCCTGGCTGTCAAAATTAAGCCGTTAATGGAGAGATAAATCTAAATTTAGCACCTTATTTTTCAATACAATGACTGAATCCACATTAATCCTCCTTATTTATGAAAACTCTGACAGTTTTAAGCCTTATACTTAGAGGATCCTGCAGGGTAATCCATCTGATATCATACAATTAGTAATTGTTGTCGTCACGAGTCGCCCACACCACTGTATGGTATTTCAGGGATTGTGGCTCAAAATGTTAGGGAGTAACTGGTGTAGAGGATGGGAATAATTGTCCATCAGTCTTCTTCTCCAGTTGCTCCAGTTCAGTCCCCAGCACAGAACCAGGTTTCTCATCCTGTTGCATCATAAGATGGCTGCAAAGTTGACAGAAGAAATGCAATTAGGCTTGGCACAGATATTTCAATTATCTCAAGCTTCCTTAAGACACAGTCCGCTCCGTCCCGTCTGTTGCCTCCGTGTTGTATTTCCAGTTATGTCCAGTTGAACTCCAGGTAGTTGGATTCCTCCACCACCTCCCCCTCTTCTCCCTGGACATAAACAGAGCTTTACTTACTTATGCCCTAAATCCACAATCATCTCTTTTGTTTGTGTTCAGGATGATGGTGTTGCTCTCACACTGTCCCACAAATTGACTGACCACCAGTTCTCTTTATTCAGCTTCTTGCCTGTCACTGTTACACAACTGCAGAGTACGGTGAGATACACAAACAGCAGTGTTGCTGTCTTCAGTGAGTCCCTAAAGATTTTCTTTTTCGTGTTTCTTAGTTTTTTTAAGCCTCTGATGATCCAGGGTTTATCATTTGGAAAGTGTCTTGTTGTGACAACAAGTCTGTCACACACTCATGGGACATGATGTCATCTCCATTTTTCAGTCTGAGGCGGGTAGGGGGTTAGGTGGAAGTTAGTCAGGAGGACCAGCTCCTATCTGACCTTGCTAAAGTAAGAAGCGCAGAGGAGCTGTATTCATTCTTAACATTCACATAAAGTAGATCCAACATCTTTCTTTACTCTGGAGGAGCATTTGAGCGGCTCAGGCTCTCCTGCAGCATGACAGAAATGTAAAAAATTAGCTGGGCAGTGGGTTGTCTTCAAAAAAACTTTTTTTCACCAAGTTACACTGGATAGACACATTTTATCATTTAGTAATGCAGGCTAAAAGTAGATTGAGACATGACTTTTGAAGCTGCTCTTGTAGGTTGCGTCCTAAAAGCATAATCTCAAGGTCTGTCCTTGCTAAAGATGACTGCAGTTCTAGATAGCGCACAAATAATACCAAACTTCCCCCAAAACTTGGCATAATAACTCGTGCAGTTTCCATTAGAAATCAAACATTTCCCAGCATTGAAGAATATTGATCTAATCTTTGGATCATCTTTGCAGATTTATTTTTGTAATTGTTTGCTGAATGGAACTCATTTAGCCCTTTGATTTTTCTTCTGTTATTGCATTTTGCTTCTTGCTGTGATTTGTTAGATAGAAATGGTTTGGAAAGATTAATTCATTCTATTTATTTATTTATTATTTATAAAAAAAGAAATGTTTTATTAATAAGATATCCATGAAGCTGCATTATCATTTCCTCAGATAGTGTCCATGTCTGGTCTCTGTTTTCACACTTTAATGTGTTATGAATTTGAAGCCAATGATCAGGACATAGAAGCGCATCTGGTGGCTCTCAGAGCTGCTTAGTTTACAAAGCTTTACAAAGTGGGATTTGCAAAGTGTTATCCCATTCCTTCATCATATTTGATGGGAAATATTTGAACAGCCATCTTCAAGGCAGTCAACAGAAGATCTGTAAAGTTTAATTCTTGATATTGTTACAGATCTGCGAAGCTTTTAGAAACTGGGGAGCTCTAAGCACTTTGTGAGGCGACTGAATATACAAGTAAACAGTGTAAAGACATGTACTGTTGTGCTGCAGTGGATATAACACCTGGAATTTGGTTATGAGCTTCAACAAGATCTCCCTTTCTTAATTTTGCCATTAGTTGGTTGTTAGGAATGCATCAGTATAATTTTTTTTCATTTTTATCAGTAATGATCTCTGTCATCAATAGTCTACACAAAGCTACAAGTCTTTACTTAGAATTCATTGTTGAATAATAAATGTTGAAATTAGCTGGCACTATGAATATAATAAAATATATCTAATTGAGATTTTTCTGAATATAATTGGGATTGTAAAGTTAATCTTTTCAATTCCAAATAAATTTCAGTGTACATCATGAAATAAATGTTCTGTATGTTAGAGGATTACAACATGGGATGACATCAATATGAAGTTATCCTCAAGTAGAGATATGAATGTGACTTCACTTAACAACTACAAGATTTTACCTGAATGTGAAGGTTACGTTTCCTCTCAAACAGGTTTATATTATGTCCTGCATTCTAGTAAAAACTGATAAATAGTCTGATGTTATTATTAGTCTTATTTACATCACAGCACTACATTTCTCTCTCAGTGCTTTCTGCACTGCATAAAGCAGAGTTTCACCAAGATGCAGACATGGGCATGCCCGCTCAGGTAGGCACACTCCAGTCATGCTTCCTCCCACAATTTTGAGTTAACCAGTAACCCTAAATTCTCCCTAGGGCTGAGTGTGATTGGTTGTTTGTCTCTCTGTGTTGATCCTGCGACAGGTTGGCGACCTGTCCAGGGCATACCATGCCTCTCACCAATTAATTGCTGGAATAGAATAGAATGGGAACTTATTGGTCATTGTAACAAGTGCAGTGAAATAAAAAGCCCCCCAGTCAGTTCGAAAGATTAGTTGTCAGAGTATCTACCAATGTGTATGAAATATTTATAAAATAGTTATTGCAAAGTTGCAAAATTAAGACCAAGAGCAGTAATTAAGGACATGAGGTAGATTGATATTAGTGAGGCATCTTGTCAAGCACTGGTCAGGGCTCTGTTGGGTAGAAGCTGCCCCTGAGCCGGTTTGTCCTTGCAGTGATTGATCTGCACCACCTGCCTGCTGGTAACAGATCAAACATGGTGACTGGGGTGAGAGGAGTCATGGATTATTTTGCCAGCCTAATGAATGAATGAAGAGTACATAATGAGGATTGAAAATTTGAAAAGTGACTTCACAGGTGATTGTAGCTGTCGCAAGATGTTTGAATCAAACATGTAGCCTACCTCATCTTGGACACATCTCACGGCATTAAACCTTCTCACTAGGAAAAGTTTGAGAGTATGAGGAGGAGGAATTATTCACACCTTTTCCACAGATCTGCACAAACATTTTGTTATTCTGATCTGTTCTTCTATGTGCTGCAGCTGCCTCCTCTTCATCTCACTGATTGTGAAGTTGATTATAAAAAATTTAGGCTGAGGCTAAGTTACAGTATGTGTGTTTTAACTCTCAAAAATAGTACATTTGCACTAGAGGTGGGCATAGTTAAAGAATTGATTAATTACTTAGAATTAATTAATCAAAGAACGATTAATCAATTGTTAGATTTTAATCAATTACATTATCTTTTAATCGATTGATCGAATGCGTCTTTAGACTGGTGCTGAAGTTGCATGTAAGCGCATATTTTCCAGTGTAACCACTGAATAAATCCCATTTAACTGCCACAAGAATAGTTCATCTGGTACAGAAAATCTAAATAAGGAAACACATTAGGTTTTGTCTACTTTCACTTCATTTAGATTTAGCCTATACTGAATTTTGATATAGAAATATTAATGATTAATCGATAATTGATTGTTAATTCTCCTGATAATCCATTAACACAGTTTAATCGAATGCCCATCCTTAATTTGCACATCCTAGTTTAAATGACTGTTGCACAAGAACCATGATGGGAATTACAACCAAAGGGCCATTTATGTTCCCTTATGTATATAAATAGGGATGTGTTTTTTCATCTGTCTATAAATTGCCATGGTTGACTTCCACTAATGGGCAGTGCTGAGTTCAGCGTGAACTCCTGCGATCTGACATTAGTTTCAGAGCCCCATGAGTAAAAAGTTCTGTGAGTCTGACTGTCCTCAAACAAGTTCGGCAAGATCAAAATGACATTATTTTATTCTCCGGGCCTCGAGAACAAGAACAAAGTTCTTGCTTCTTTTAGAGTATTTAAGTGCCTTTAATGCACCAAGTTGCTGCCTTGTGATTAGCTGTATAGATATTTGTGTTAATGAACGACTGTTCCTAATAAATTGCCTCTGTAAAATGTTCTCTTTGATGATCGCTTTAAATAAAATAAATTTTGTAAAGAGGGGAAAAGTTCCTGTGATACTTCAGTAAAAGTTTGTGTCTTTGTTTTGCTGCAGGACATGTCAGGTTTTTGCAAGTCATTTAGAAAATCTCCAAATAAAGCAAAATGCAACCCTGTAGTGATAGTTTTCATCTGTCAAGGAGAACAGTGCATGTTGTGTTTGATTCTATTTAGTGAGACAACAGTTTTTATAGAAAGAACAGGTTTAAGAAAGAAGTGTCATCAGTTAAAAGTTTTCACTTTAACAGTACTTATCACCCAGCAAAAATAAAGCTGCTGGTTTGTTTTTCTTTGTTTTTGTGTTCACTATTTTTCAGTCGCAATGCCTCAGCATGTGTCTTGATTTAAACTCAAGTTTTGTTTATTTTAAAAGAGACTCGTCCTCACAGCTTTGTTGGCGAGTTATTATTCACAACATGTGTTAAGTAGCATTCTGCTATAGAAGATTCTGTAGCAACTAATGCAGATTTGTCGAATTCATTATGCAAATAATTGCTAACTTGTCTGATTTAAAATGATAATGGATGTACTGTTTGATTTATGTAGGTGGATAAATACCTCCAGCAGCTCAAGCTGTCGGATGAGACGTTGATGGATTTGTCTGTGAGATTTCGGCGAGAGATGGACAAAGGCTTGTGCAAGGACACCAACCCCGCAGCTGCTGTGAGGATGCTGCCCACATTTGTGCGCTCCACTCCTGATGGAACTGGTAAACACCTCTTTAAAAGGAAATGTCTTTTGCAAAAATTTGGAAAAAGGCAAAGAAAGTAGTTAAAGAACACAGTGTTCACATGAGTGCTTTAATGTCTAAATATTAAATCCAGTCGAAATATCAACCATAAAATCAAATTTTTTTTGTTTTTTTTCCAGAAATATAACATGTATTTTAGCAGTGGCTCTCCTGTGGTGCCAGATAATAGCTCTGTTTATTTATTTTTTGCAGAGTGCAACGCGTTAATGGGTTTCTGATCACACAGCACTTCATAAACGCTTGAAGTCAGCCACTGTGAAGACAGAAGGCTTGATATTATATTGAGAGCGAAGAATCAATGTTATGCTTAGTTTCTTGACGAGACCTGCACAGGTCGTGTATTAAGAACAGCAGCTTATGCTGCTTTTTAACATTTCAGCCTTTTATGGTCTATAGACAAGTTTCTTGTTTTTATTTTTGTAAATTCAACTTCTTATCTTTGTAATATGTTTTTCATCTGACTTTATTTTACTGTGCTCTAAGGTGCCCTGTGGGGTTATATCTCATGACTGCTGCCCACTGATTGATCAGTTTTGATTTGTCAATCACACAGATAAGGTTCCATGACACTGATTGAATATTCATATCTGAGGTGTTTTGCATTTTAAGATGATGAATTTGGTGAAAAGTATCTTTCTGTCTATCATCTGTCGCTAAACAGATGTGATGCGGAACAGTGGAGTCAGAAAGTCTAGACACAGTTCAGAGTATACAGAGTGATTTACACAGAATTTACAAGCCTAGATGATTATAACATTATAATTTCCATGTCCAATTATTTCTCGAGGCTTATAAATAATCATTTTGAATCGATACAGTCTGCTTTGCAGGCGGTCTTGTGAGTGTTGGTTCATTAATATACTGTTGGTGTGAGCTTTTATTTAGCCGTAACGTTTCATTGTTGAGATATGTACACAACAGAGCGAGAAGAGCAACAGAAGATACAGATAGAGAAAATTTGTGTACATATTTTTATATAATTCTTGCTTGGATGAAAAAAAAAAAACAATCAAAGAAATAACAGCTAATTGGTTGAACAGCATCTTGATTTCCCACTTGTTTAATGTAAATATGCAGCTTGAAAGATAAATTCGTAAGTCACATTTCATTGATTAAAGGAGAATATATTCATCCATTCATTCGTTCTCCATCACTTATCTGTTTAATGGCCTAAACAGCAAAGCCCAGACTTCCCTCTCCCCAGCCACTTCTTCCAGCTTCCTCACAAGTATCCTGAGGCATTCCTTGGCCATGACAGACATAGTGCCTCTGGCATGTCCTGAATTTTCTGGGGTGTCCTACCAGCGGGACGTGCACAGAAAACCACCTCAGGGAGACAGATGCCTAATCAGACAGCTGGGCCTCCTCATCTGGCTCCTCCTAATCTTGAAGAGCAGCAGCTCTGCTCTGAGCCTCTCCCGGATGACCGAGCTTTTCACCCAGCCTCTAGAGAACCCACCGCCCACAGCTTGTGGCCATGAGTGAGGGTAGGAACATAGACCCACAGATGGAGAGCTTTGCCTATTTGCTCAGTTCCCTCTTCAGACTGGTTGGGTCCCGTGTTTGGGCCAAGGCCCTGTTCACTTTCTGTGAAGCATGAAATGATAAACAAATGTTCAGGTTTCAGACTGGTTGCTGGAAAATAATTGCAATGAGGTGGTTTTGCTTTAGACTGAGAATATAAGACGGGTCTTTTTACTCCTAATAGTGTGAATAGTCTTATATTTGTGGGGGGTTGTTGAATGACAATAAATGATTATACCATTTTCAATTAATGCCATGACATGGCAACACTACTGCACGCTGGCAAAGCCCACAACTTATTCAGCTTCCGTCTTACATCCTGTCTCTTTTCTGAGCTCTCTCCAGTCAGTAAAGGTCAGTCTGATGTTGATTCTTGTTTTATGTCTTACTCGGTCCCTTTCTCTCTTTCTTTTCCTCTCCTCCTCTAATGATATCTGGTCTTTCTTTGCTGAATCAGCCAAGGTTTTACGAGGTAAAAATGGCCAATGGGTTGATGTCCAGTTGATGGTGTATGACTCAATGCCATGCAGCAAACACAGCTTTAAAATGAAGCCAAAAAAACAAACCTGTGAACGTTTTTCAACCCTGGAACGCAGCAGGGTCAACAACAGCTTCAGGACTTTATATAAAAGATATCAGCGTACCATCAAATGATTCAAAGGTAGAGTTTTATGGTCAGACTGTTACGAAGTCTGTGGCAAAAACACATAGATAAGTTCCTTTTGTTATTTCTCCAAGATTGGAAGTCTGAATGATTATTTTGTTTTGGGTTAAATGCAGATGTTATTTATTTATTTCATCAGGACATAACAGTGTCTTTTAATGTCATCATTTATTTTTTTGTCTGAAAGAACAAGGAGAATTCCTGGCACTTGACCTCGGTGGATCCAACTTCAGAGTACTCCTGGTAAAAGTCAAAGCTGATGGCGAGCGAAAGGTGGAGATGGAAGATCAGATTTATGACATTCCTGAGCATGTGATGAGAGGAAGTGGGTCCGAGGTAAGATTCACACGTTTTGCCTCTTAACACCTTATGGTGTCAGACCCTGGCACTGTCTAGGTGTTAATAACTGAGGGTTTGGGACTTGTTGGGCATGAATACTTCCCATAAGGGAGATTTTTCTTTGTACTATTGTTGTCCAAAGATAGTCATGATTTTGTGATTATCACCATCACTATGGATTGATTAAATAGACAACACTACTATCACACAAACCCTTTTTCTAGGTTTTTATATGTTATTTATTTCTATATTATGATAATAAATAAAAACATAATGTAGAAAAAAGTGAAGTTACCAACCAGTCTTATTCAAACAAACTCATCTCTGCTCTCTAACCTCAGGATACACTGCCCTGCATGTTTTAGATATAACCCTAACACGCCTGGATAAAATTAATGGCTTGTTAAGAGGCTTGCAAAGAATTTGATGAGAAGAGTCAACAAAATGACTCAGGTGCATTGACGTAGGAACACGTCTAAAACTGGCAGGGCAGCTGATTCCAAGGACCTGGACTGAGAATAGCTGCTGTAAACAATAATTAACCCGCAGACGACCCGCGGGTGGGAGGTAACAAATAAATATATATTTTACTCAGTCTACTTTCAAAGTACCTAAAAATGGTGTAAACCACTGGAAATCTAAGATTCTTCAGATTTTAATGATGTGTATATCCCAAATTTCACATGTTTCACAATGTGGCACAATGTTTCATTTCAATGTTAATACATTAGATGAACAGTTTAACTAAACTACAGGTTTTTACTCTGGCTTTACTGTAAAAAGCTGTTTGTGTTCCAGTGGAAGATGAAACGTAGTGGGTACATTTCCTCCTTTCTCAGCAACTTCTTTATGGCTGCTTTAGGGCTAGTTTAACAACAGCACTGCTACCAAATGTGCCCCCCCCCTTTGCTACATTGAAAAAACTGTATTTATGTGACGGTATATTAATCTGATCACTGTTGACTTGACTATAAATATAAATATGTGAATATGATGTATTATACAATACACCCCAGATTTATAGTCATACCCAGGATGTCCTCATGAAATTGGAAGATAGCAATGTCACTGGAGACATACATGCTTAATGATGAGTAAGTTTTGTTTTCAGAGACCAAATATCTGGAAAAGATGTAGCAGCACACTCGAAACTCTGCGGACTCGCCCCCTGACACCACATCACTGTGTTTAAGACAGGCCAGATCCCAACACAAACATTGTGTCTTGCTCCCACAGTGTTGTCTTGGAAACATGACCTTATAGGTTCATGAGTTGTCCTCCACAATGACACCTTGGTCTTTTTCTTTTATAACAAAAAAAGTAAGACCAGGATGCCTTATCAGTTTTTTGGGAGGAAATAACACTTCCTCTGCTGCTCTCAAAACAAAAACAAGCGGTAACACATGGATGTGGTGTGACCTTGTTTTTGTCATGAGCAGAAGCTGTGCCGCTCCCCCGCTACACTCCAGGTATAATCCTTTATGGAAAGGGATGGTTTTGAGGGATCATTATGATTTAGTAATAATATTGTTTCACAGTCTGATTGGGAAATTAATAACTCAATCCCTGCTTCTTATTCTCTAAGGTGGCCGTCCCAGCCACCCAGTAGGTGGCAGGATCATTTGTAATCAGAGATGCTTTGGCTCTGAGAGGTGAACGTCTCCATAATTCATTATGCTTATTGTCTCCGTACCCAGCAAAACCATGATGCACACCTCACAGATGCCAATGTGATTTTCATTTACACCAGCCTTGTACAACTTTACCTGTAGCTTCACTATACAATCCATCTGAATATAAACCTCCCGCATTTAATTTCATACCTTTAACAAATGTAAAGAGAATGTTCTCTGTCTCTGTAAAAGACACGCCAGACAGGGGGAGAATATTTCACCTGGAAATTGATCAACATTGAGCGATCCAGGTTTCTTGAAAACCAAAACTATCTCAAACCATCTGTCGCAGTCTTATTTTGTCTTTTAATTTTGTAGTAGAAAAGAAGCAGGTAGGCGGTTAAAACAATCATAGGGCTTTGTTTTAGTCTCTACAGTTCTGTTAGTTGATAATTGGAGTGGTGTTAAAATGTAATTCAGCGTGTTGTGACATCCTTTGTCTCTTGCTAAAAAACAAACTATAAATACATTTCTTTATAATGCCATCACAGAGGTGCAGAATGAGGGTGAATTTCAGTGCAAGGTGCTGTATGATCAATGAGGAGTGTCAATCCTTGCAATTCAAAATATATATATTTGTTGTCTCCACCCCTCCGACCCCCCCCCCACCCCACCCCCCCGCAAACAATTTGATATACATTTTGGGACAAGATTTTCACTAAGAAATTGAAATGAATAAATCAAAGGTTTGGTATATATGCAAACTTTACACAGTGATGGTTCATTTTTGTCGGGGGGAGTTAACTTTGGAACTTTTTTCTTATCTTTGTGTCTGCGTGAGTTTGCATATGAAAGAAACTCTATTTGTGTCTTTGTATTTGTTGTGTGAAGGCTGTTTTAATTCTTATATACTTGCATTGTTTTTAATATGTAAAGCTTTGAGTTGCCCAGGCCTGAAAGGTGCTTTATAAATAAAATTAATTTGAATTTAGAAATTTGTTGTTAAAGTTGTACTTGAGGAATCCTGAGGATTATAAGAGGTTAACAGTAAAAGTGTTTTTTTTCTTTGTTCCGCACAAAGCATAATTTATTTTGATGAGTACTCTTAAATCAGAAGTGGAAGTGGAAAATTCTATATATTTGACCAGTCTTCATATGTTTTCATATATCAAGCTACGTACTTTTTATAGTGTACTTAAGTGGTGGAATGTTTGATGCTACAGAGATACTGTACATGACCTTTTATTCATCTTGTACATAAAGAGCAAGGATTGTTATCTTTTCTGCAGTCAAAAACAGATCCTCTGCTCTCATTCTGTAAGTTAATGTCAAACATAGTTCAGGTTTGAGTTTTTACTAAGTTGTGACAGTTTTCTTGCAATTTTTCTTTACCAGAATTCAATTGTAAAGTATCATGTTATTACCTATATAGTATCAAGATATAACGGACAATATTGTCACTCCTATATTGTTATATGCATCGTTCCAGTTGTCACCCCTTGTGGTGACCAATCCATTTATAATAAAGGGAGCAGTTTTACAGTTATAACCTGAGAACAGTGTTCAATGTAAGCCCAGTAAAACTAATGTTACCACCACGCTGCTGAGATTGTGAAATAAGGAGAGCAGAAACACAACCAATGTTGAAATAACATCATTCAGAAATATTATCAGCTTACATTTTCCCCAAGTCTACATCACATCTCTGAGCCATGAAATGGCATTTTCTCTTTAATTATTAATATTTTCCAACAAATGAATTTTTTACAACTGTAAGACTGGCAACAGCATTTTTGTCCCCTGGTAGTGTATACATCCTTTACTGTGTCTCAGTAAGAACCTGATGCACTGGAAGCAATATGATGGCTAAGTATGAAAATAAGAGTTTATCTCTGTAACACCTTTCAATATTAAAATCATTGTAAAGTGCTTTACAATGAAAATGAAACAGACCATGATAATAATAACAATGATATACATTTTGATTTTGATATGTGTCTGACATTACAGACCTCAAAACACACGTGTGTAATGTTGGTTAAAGAAGGATTGGAGGACAGAATCAGATTCAGTAATATGACCATTTGCTCAATGAAACAGAAAATCCTATGTGTATTTGATTGTTGCATCATCTTTGCACACGTATTTCCGCTCATGCCTAATCGAAGGATAATAAATAAACTTTTTCTGTCTTGTAGTTTTTTGACCACATAGCCGACTGTCTGGCAAATTTTCTGGAGAAGATGGGAATAAAGGATAAAAAGCTTCCTCTGGGCTTTACCTTCTCTTTTCCCTGTCAACAAACTAAACTGGATGAGGTGAGTGATTTTTGGAGTTCTTTTCTGTTTAAATCTCTGTTTAAATTAATGTTTGGACCATACTTTTAACAGTTCAGCTAAGGACCATATTGATATGCAAGCTGTGTACTCATGAAGCCACAACCTGAGTGTCTGGAAAATGAAACAAAGATAAAACGATGGTCATTTTAATTCATACCCTTGAGTTCAGTCATCTCTGTTGGCATCTTGGGATCACTTTAAAAAATAAAAACAACCTGGATATGAGACTCCCTACCAGGGCCAGATCACACTGGTTGTTTGCTCCTCTGCAAGATCCCCAGCTGGACATGACCAACTGTATCACAGGACCATAACTGCTGTAGTTACGCTTAATCACCAGCTGTCAGTAATTTGCTTCATCACATGGCTGCTGAGCTCAAGTTCTATTTTTAGGATCCATATTCTGTGTGTTTTTTCTTCACCTTTTTATTTGAGTTTACATCATTGCAGGCAGAAAAAAAGCTGAGAGCTGTGGCACTTATAAAATATGCAGTGGGGTTTTATAAATAATTGTTCTGATTCACAAAACTAAATCATATCCCTAGATCTTTCTCATTGAGTTGCAGACCAATCAGCAGAGGCTGATGCTTTTTAATTCTCTACATTGCCCTGTTACTTGCATGTTTTTTCTTTCCACTGGCTTAATAGGAGAGGGAGCCAGACTAAGTGATCTAGTGCTCTGAAGTGAAAAATTTTTGTGCACCAGCAACAAGATTTAAGTGTGTGCTTTACTCCAACACTTTATTATCACTTTCTTAATGTGAAACAGCAGTTCTGTAAATCTGTGAACCCAATCATCATCTCAGCAGGTCAGATTAACATTAAACTGCTTTTTCGATGGTAAAATTTGACCCCTTAATGTTTGACATGGCAGCTTGTCCTCTACAAAGTAGTTGAATGTTTGGATTTTTTGTCAGCACAGCCTCATTAATTCATCCCTGCTGTTAAATGATGCTGGGAGATCTCCTGTAATTGGTGAGTGCATATGTTTATGCATAGTTTATACACCATGTTGTTTCATAGGCTTTTGATGTAGCAATAGAATTTAGTTTTCCATTTTTAGATGTTGAGCTTCACCGAGAGCCGAAAACAAGATTAATGCTGTTTCTTTCTCTTCAGTCGCTTTAAACCATGTGACTTTCATATTTGACATGAAATTACGTAAAAGGAAATAAATGAAACAAAAAATTTTTGTCACACAGGAAAATTGCTAAAGGAAATTTTGAAACTCAATTTTTCAAACCTATTTTGTCAGGGATTGTGTAACTGTCATCATGTCACGCTCTGGGTGCTCTTTTGTTTTTAGAAATGTATTGATTGTTTGAGAGACTGAACAAAGCAAGAGTGATGAGAAGCTGTTTAAAGAGGTGGATGAGGTAAATTGCTGTCAACTGGGTTTTAGTCCTCTCTAACTGATGGTGCTGTGAGACCAGACCTATTTTAACTCTTTAGTATCTGGGTGCGTCCACATGAATGAGTCTTTCTCTCCTATGTTCCCTTCAAAAAACATGTCCTTTCAGTAGTGTTTATCCAAAGAAAGGCTTCTGAAGCCTTCAGGTTGCCCCAAGAAAATGAGTGGTGTGATGGTAGAGTTGTTTTATGTCCGAAGTTCTTGCTTCTCTCTCTAAGTGCCTTCAGTCTCCAGACTAACTGTTTGCGTTAGTTACACTGGTGGTCCTCTATTTTTGTTTAAAAGCACCTGCAAAATGTTTGTGGACCCAGATTTTCCCATCATCACTATCTGCGCCCCATTTTAGCACATTTCAATGATTGTCCATCTCTCTTTGTTGGCAGGGGCCAATGTGTTAAAGATTAATATAGCCCCTATATTTAGTTATTTTACCATCACTCCTAGTTCCAGTCCTGTTAAGTTATTTTCACAGATTTAGTGTTTCTTACTCTGTGGATCAGTAAACGTGGATACACCTTTGAAACCTAAAAAAAAAACAGATCAAAATGGTCTGGAGATGCCTAATCAGTATTCCTTTTACCTACGCTGTTTAGCACAGTTTTTTTTTCTCCAGATAGAGCATTCCTGTGGTTCTCAATAGAAATGCGTTTTATCCCCGGTTTGTCCTTGCCTGCCTTCCTGCCTCCCTCCAGTGGCTCAGTCTGTCCATCTCGAAGAGAAAGCAGAGATTCTTGATTTTGATCCATTTCTGAATACACCCTCCATCCTATGGTGCAACCTTTGCTTATGTATTTGTAAATTCTCTTTTACTGAAGGGATTGACCTAAAGAAATATCAAAGCACTTAATAATGGCTTGTAAATTCTGTAAGACAAGATCTCAAATCTTAATTAAAAGCTGAATTTAAATTGCATAAACATCAACTCTGGCAATACAATACAGCTGTAGCTTGATTAAAATAAACTTTTTCTCAGTGTGCTCAGATTCCCTTCTTTAGTATTTTGAGGGTCATGAGTTCTTTTTTTATCATGCAATATAATTTATACAATTTAATTTAAGAAAAACTTGAGCATACTTATCCACTGAAAGCTGTATGGGAATCAGATCTTGCAACTTTTACAAACAAAGAGTGGGGACCTTCTTACCAGGTTAAGTAGTATGTTTAATAGATTGCATTGGACATCCGCTAAACTCTGCAGGCTTAAGCTTTAAAATGACCCTGCCTGCTGGAAGTACCAAGGGCTGATACATTAATTTACACCATATGGCACTGTCCTAAAACTGTAGGCTTATGGACATTTATGCATGATTGCATTTAGATAAGAAAGCTGACTTTGTGTTAGGTTGTTCTTGCTGTGCCGTGCGACCCTTCTCTCTTGAACACTTCAACTGTTTCTAAAAGTGCTGAGTGGATCCAGACAATTATTATGCCGGGCAGGAGGAAGTCAGTGCATGTAGCATCAATCTTGGACTGGCATACCCTCTTAACATAAGTGGCAGCATCTAAGCAAATGTCCTTTGCACAGACAGGTAGATTAGAATGATACTAGTCAAATCTGCGTAGATTAATTCACAATATAACCGGCCTATCAAGAAAGCAATTTGATTTAGCCACTCGGGGTGGATGAGATATGGCATGTTTCCATCAATCGTGCATGATTTATGAATTCCTGCTTCATTATAATTTCTACCCTACTGTATAACCCTCTTTTTTTCATTTCTTTTTGTCCTGTCCCTTTTTTTTTTGCTGTTTTCCATTTTCCTTTCTCCTTTGCTCTTCTTTATTCTCCAAACTGCCATTCTGATTTGGCATTGTACTAGTCATCTTGTTTGGTGTGGGCAACACAGTGCACTAGCAATGGGGCAGCATGTTTATATGTGTTTGTATTTATGTATGTCTTCTCACTGCATCTTTACACCTATGTTTGAAAACAAATAAAATAAAAAGATTGTGTTTTTATTATTAACCATACACACTGACTGGTATTACATTTTTGTGAACAAGAATGAGGTTTTGAAACATGACATCACATTCTTACTGACATGTGATAAAAAGGATTTTTTCTGAATTGCAATGAATCCAATTATACATCCATTAGTTTAAATTCAGTTCAGCATCCTGTGGGGTCAATTTAGATAAAGATTTATTCAATTAATTTATTTTTAAATTCTGAATTTTGTAAAAGCTTGGCGCCAGATGCCTAATGTGCACTACTCACAATGTCAAACCAACACGATGTGCAACTGATAACAAGAGCCAGTCGGAGAACAGAATCTGTCGATTCTCTGCTTGTTATCAAGGTTTCATTCCTCCCTGAGAAGGGAATAAACACAGACCATGCAGACAGACATTCATGGAAGCTGAAATTGTACACCTAAATAGTCCCACACTAGAGCCCTGCACACACATGTCTAGTTTGTATAGACCTTTGGGACTTTCCAATTGCACAATAATTCCCTAACCTAACCTTTACAAGTACAGCTAAATGTCTAACCCTAACATTTACCTTACGTCAAACTAAATCCAATTCTAACTCTGTCTATAAAACTAGTCTTAACTCTTAAAATAAAATCACTTTCTACTCATGGTTTCATAAATACTGCTTCTGATTTACAGGGAGTCCCCATAAGGATGTGAGCAGATTTTTTAATCTCCATTATTTATGAGAAAAGAGTACACACAGACGAACAGATTCTTACTTCCTCTGGTTGTTTCATTAAATAATAAATAGTTTTTAAAAAATGACAAAAAAGACATATCTCAGCATCATTATGGAGCACATCTGTCACACTGTCTCTATAAAATGGCCACAAAGTGCTGCTAAACTGTCACAGTCTGGAGTGCAGGCTGCTTTTTATTGGATTTGCTTTTGAAACACATTTTTCAGACAATTAAATGCACAAATGCACAAACTCTAACATCTGGCATGTCCTCTAGAGTTAAAGCCCCAAACACAGGATGCGACCCCCCCCCCACAAAAAAAAAAAGCTGGAGCTCCAAATGTAGGCAGTCGTTAATTCATTCATGATGTCTGAAGGTCCATGTTTGTAGAAGCTGTGGGGTGACCGGATAATCAGGATGAGTCACCTTTTATATCCACTGGTTGAATGTTTTCTGATAGATTTTTTTATTCATGCAGACACATCACAGAGTGACCATAATAACAAAAAGGTTTTTTTTTTACTATGAAGTTACTACAAAGCAGCCCTATGATAAGACATATGATGAAAGGGGAATTTTTGATTTTTTGTTCTGAGAGCCTTTGCTCCACCAAGGCCGTGGCATCTGCGCCATGTTAAGTTTGATCTTCAATATTTATATATCTATGTTAAAGACCCTCATACCGCCCCAAAAAAGAACTTCCACTACAAGAGGAGCTGTTCCACATCTTGGACACTTTAAGGCAAACCTGATTATCTGACTTATTATGTTACCTGTGAATTGGTATGTTGTGTGCACTTTGCTAGGTAGTTATATGTAATAGCTTTTGTACTGGTGTATTACCAGTCTAAGACCTCTCGTCATGAAATATGAGCCTGTTTCATTCGTATCAGTTTAACATATGCCAATAAAAAGTCATTACATTCAATATGATGATGTTATATAATTCATGCCTGTTTGTAAGAGTAGGTCTATGGAGAGTATGCTTTCGATAGAGTTTGTGTTTTAAATTTGCAAATCTTTTTTTTTTTTTTCATTGTTACAGTTAACATTTCTTTTTGCTTGGTTATTGTATAAGCTGCCAATTTTCTGACCCTGTTCTACTGTCTTGTTAACAGGGTGTTTTGGTGTCTTGGACTAAGGGCTTCAAGTTAACTGGAGTAGAAGGAAAGGATGTTGTTGACCTCCTGAGGAAATCTATAAAGAAGCGAGGGGTAAAAATATTAGTTTTTATGGTACTACTACTTTAAAAAATCAAAATTTACAAATAGCTAGATATAATTTGTGTTTGCTGTACAAGTCAGTGCACAGAAACGTATTGACATATACTAAAAAGTCACCAAAATCTGCTGTTTGTTCTGGGTTTCTTATGCTGTTGGCATTTAAAAATGTAGTCAAACATTTGTTTTTACATTTTCAAAATGTTTAAAGGGATACCATGTAACTTTTGGCTACTAGAGGCGCTACATTTGTAACTTCCAACAGGCCACGGAAGTTAACAAATAATTTGTGTAAACCCAATAGAACTGTTTTTTCCTCCTAAATGAAACTTTTTGGGTAAATCAGGTAGAAGTTTACATTATGCTGCATGGTTAAGTACATTTTGTTTCCTGAATTGTGTTTGGTTTAATGGAAACATTTACATGTGATATAATTGCAGGACTTTGACACTGACATTATGGCAGTGATTAATGACACCGTGGGAACCATGATGACCTGTGGCTATGATGATCATCTCTGTGAAATTGGTCTAATTGTGGGTAAGTCCACTCTAATCGTGACAGCTCAATAAATATTCGCTCTTTTTCTATTGCAGTGAAAGCTTTTATGTTTCTCCTCAAAATTAATTTATGCTCTCCTCTAACTCATGATACATACAACTAGAGAGTGAGTCAGAATATGGTTATTTTTAGTAATTGCAGCTGCAATATGATGTATAATGTCCATAAAGTTAAAGGCATAGAGGATGGAATGAGTTTTATGGTGTGACAATTTGTGAAAAGAAAATCTCTTGAGTTTGCAGGTGGGGAGAATCCTTGCTTTCTGAAAACCATCATGTATCATCCTTATCCCCAAGAACAGAAAATCTGAGTGCTGAATTACTTTCATCCAGTTTCCCTTAGATCACAAATCATGAAATCTCTGGAGAGAGTAGTATTGCAGGTACAGCAGGCCCAGGGTCCACTTCAGTTTGTGTACAGGGACAAGATGGGGGGGAGGATGCTGTCCTGTATCTTCACACAGGACTCTGTCTTACCTGGATGAGGGAGGCTGTGCTGTGAGGATTCAATTTTTCTATTTCTCCAGTGCATTTAATGCCTTTTAGCCTCCCTTGTTAAGGGTTGAACTAACCAACATGACAGTGAAGTTGCACCTCTTTTCCTGGTAATGGTCTACCAAACAAATAAACCACAGGACATAAGGATGGGTGATGTCCCCACAGAGGACTGTTTTATCCCCTCCTCTCTTCACTCTGAATACTGCTGATTTCTGTCACAACTCTGATCTGTGTCACATGCAGAAATACTCAGATGACATGGCCATTATTGCTAGCACCAAATGATCAGAGGAGGGGGAGTTCCAGGAGCTGGTGAGTGACCTCACGGAGAGGTGTGGGAGGCATCGGCTACAGCTCAACGCCTCAAAAACTAAAGAGTTGGTCTGGGACTTCCTGAAACAGCAGTCTTCTCCACAAGCTGTCCGTATGGACGGACAGCGGCTATAGAAACAGTCACGTCCTACAAGCATTTGGGTTTCATCCAAGAAAATAAAGGCAATGGTTCTTTAAAGCAAGCAACCTTTAAAAGAGGGGTGAACAAGACTCTACTTTCTGCGGAGGCTAACATCCTTTTAACATATGCCGCACGCTGCTGCAGATCTTCTGTCAGTCGATGTTTGCCAGCGTGCTCCTTTATGCTGGGGTCTGCTGGAGGAGCTATACTGGCAGGAGTAACCAACACCAGCTGAATAGGTTGATTTAAAAAGGCAGGCTTGCTGTTGGGCTGTAGCACCAGTACAGGTCTGTCTCAGAAAATTAGAATATTGTGATAAAGTTCTTTATTTCCTGTAATGCAATTAAAAAACATGAAATGTCATACATTGTGTATTCATTACAAATCAACTGAAATA
>JAVQJG010055096.1:0-15831 GCA_036024015.1 Craterocephalus amniculus | reverse complement strand
CTAATGACACATGAAGAGAGAAGAAAAGACAAGACAAGAAATAGCCCTTTTTGGTAGTGAGCAGCCTACGAGGTGTGTTTTATTGTGTATTGTGTACACGAGGCTACAATTGTATTGGTATATTCACTGATTGTTCAATCTCTCTTTCTAGTTCTCACGGGTTGGTCAAGTGAGAATAAACCCTGTTTTCTAAAACGAGCTCGGGTCTCATGCCTTATTACAGAGAGGAGCTACATAAAACAAAAGTCAGCCTAACAACCAGTCCCAAAGTTAAAAGGTCTGATACATGCCTGTTTAATGTTGCCAAACTATTATGACAATATGTCTTCAATCTGTTTTTCTAATTGAATAAGGTGTTACTATGAGGAAACACAAAGGGATGGGGGTGGTTGCTGTGTCACTGGAGCAGCAGAATCCCATTTCAAAACAAACACGGGCCCAAACTAAAAGTGAAATCTGACCTGGAGCCTTTTCCTCAGTTTGTTTATCTCTGCATCTTCAATGACCTACTGCAGTGTGGTCTGGTTTTAGTCCTCATTGCTTTTTGAGCTGAAAAATGTAGTATATTTTTTCTTTTTCTTCTTTAAAGTGAATATAAATCAGGATGTTTGCCTACAGCTCAGTGCACAGCAGGGATTCACATACATTAAAATGACTGGGAGTGACTGCCTGCATAAGATCATCATGGCACCAATGACTTGTATCTCCAGAGCAAAAGAATTGTCTACTGCTCCATTAAGGCTAAATTTATAAAACTATAATTATATTCAAACATAAAAGTCACATGGAGAGTGTAATTCTCAATTAAGATAACTTAGAGGTTTAAGGTCCTCCACATTTTCAAGATGTTATATTAATTCATGGTAGATTAGTGAACTGAATCAAATCTTAATTTTCATTTCACACTCAAAATAAACTTTCACTGTGTCTGTTGAGCTTCATGTTCGCAGTTCCTTTTTCTTTAATTAACTTGACAATGTCTGATGTTTTCATGAAGCACTGAAGGCATCATAGATTTAATTGTATAGCACATCTAGACAACTCAAAGTGTTTAACATAAAAAAATAAAAGCCTTACAGAAAGTTGGAAGAGAAATGTTTATTAAGAGAATTAAGACAAACTAAATAGAACAAGGTAAACCCGATAGACACAGACAACAGAATACATACAGTGAGGTATGATATGAATGATATGAAGAACAGAAGAAACTAAATAAAACTGGGAGCACACAAGAGTGTTTCATTTACCGAAAAACATGCCTTTACAGAAACAAATTCACAATTTTTTTCTGCAACAACTGTACACAAATTTAAAATGATCATGCAAAATGTATTTTCTTTTAACACATCAATGTGTGAAATAACTTAACTGACATCAAAATCACAATCTTACATCTTGTAATAACATCTGGTGTGAGTCATGAACCACCTTAAAGTCACAAAAACCTCATGCTGCACCGTCTTTCCTGGAGTTAGCAAGCAAAACCCTACATAACATTCTGACTGTTTTGAAATTTCACTTTTATCTGTCAAATAAAGAATAAAGCATTGCTGCTCCTGATTGCCTAAAACTATGTACATTTTCAATAATACTACTTTCTACATTTACTATATAATGGACAGAGGAAATATCAATTATATATGTTTCTGCCACAGGCTGGCATTTTGGCTGACCAGTAGATTTTACTCTTCTTTTCCTTCTTTTCTGTAAAGGCTGGGATGCAGAGACGGCTTGGTCATGTATTTTATAATGTACTGGACCTTGCATGAATAAATGCCTACATCATTATAAAAAATTGCACAGGCACCCAAATAGCTTGAAGGAAGTTTCTACAGGTGCTGGCAGAGGAATTTAGAGCAGTTTATGGAGGGATAACAGCAGCTAGGGAGGGGCAACAACGTGGATTGAAGCACAATACAAAGGTGCAACAAACTCCAAGGAGGCATTGCCAGGTGTGGAGAAACTGAGAGAGGGGAAAAAAAACCTGAACATGCTGGAAAACTGTGTGGGAGATGTGAGAAGGAGACATGATCTCTGGTGGTGACTTGTAAATAATTGTTGTGGCCCAAATAGTGGATGTGAGAGTGAGGGTCCTGTCACTATGCCTTTGACTGATCATGTGACCTGGCTACTTAGGAATATCCCTTTGGCTGACTGGTTGGTGTGCAGATCTTTATCCTGGAGGCTTTGGGTCAATCACCTCCTTGCTCCTGCCATATATAGATAGTCATCATACTATAAATATTCTTGCCTTCCTGACTCTTGCAACTTCCTCATGTGTGTTCTCCATCTTTTTAGGCTATTTCACCCCTGTTTCCATTTAGTTTTCATTTATGTGTTTCATTTATTACAAATTTCTAGTTGCTGCAATTTGATGTTTTGATTTTGTGCTTCTATGACAAATGAGGCTCAAATTGTTGTTTTACTGTTTGGTTTATAAAACATTATTTTATTAGACCATTTTGGCTGTATCCTTATGAGGGGAATTAAATTAGATTTAACATATTACCACAGAAATGCAATATTTCATTAAATACATTTGTGTTAACTATTTGTGTGTTAGCCTAAAGTACAAAAGAAAAAATTAAATTAAGCATCTGCCAGTGGCTTTGAATTGCATTTAACACATTACATTAAATCCATTAAAGATTTTAATTATTGTTCAAGACTGATACAAGTCACAAATGAGACACACTGTCATAATGTCTTTTCCCAAAGAAATAAAAAACAAATCCTCAGGCGTTTTGCAGCATCCTGCATTCACCCTCCTCGGCTTAATGTTTTCTCTTATGAACAATCACATTAGTCTGGCAGAAGACAGGCCATTTATATTTGATGTGCCATAAGTGTCTCTGTCCTTATGGTGAATTTCTACATGGAAATCTGTCTTATTACTGTTGCTGCCTCTCCCCATGGGAGATTGTTTTACGGGATTGTAACGGCAAGGTGGCCGGCAGGGCCATTAGTGGAGCAGTGAGGGGTCTGGAGGTTGGCCAGCAGCTGCCTCGCCCACACTCTCAGCTGGTTCTTCAGGCCCCAACACAGCAGGGGGGTTCAAGTGTCTCTTATTTAATTGAAGTATACCTCCAAGGCTAATGGACTTGAAATATCATTGCTGGTTAGTAGCACAGCTTGGAAAATATTAACATTTGAGTGGTTTCAAAGGTGGAATGTAATATTTGTATTAAATGGCAGAGAAATAAGGAAGTAAAAAACTAAAATAAAAACAAAACAAAAGGAAGTTGGGCCTACAAAGAGCTTGAGAGTTAAATGTTATTTTTCATAAGATATAATAAAATTAAGTCTCTGATAATTCTGTAATTCAGCTAAATCTATTTAACAAGAATGCTATGCCTATGAAAAAAAGAGTAGATTGAAGACAATATAAACTCCTCAAAACCAATTTATAAAAATAATGAAAAAATTTTACATTTCACCCTGTGGAACTACTTCCATCCTAATCATGGGTTTTCTCTTTTTAAGCCGAAAGTGAGGGTTTATTTAGATCTAGGTTGAATTTGACAAAAAGGCAATACACAACAAGGTGCCCATCCATCACTGAAATGTCCTTCGGCACTTTTCTATTAGAACCTGTCAGGTGGGATGGGCTCATTATTACATCATCATAATGGTGTCATCCTTGAACTTCATCAGCGTAATTGCAGCAATTTGTCACGCAGAGATGTGTATATGGTCAAGGACTGAGATGCATACAGGCTACAAAAGCTCCAAAATACATAGGATAAAGAAAAGAAATATGTCTTTTATATGGTCTGTGGTAAAGTGACGTGTGAATGTGGAGGAATCAGAGACATGGCCAGTTTGAGCTTGTAGAATTCCACATTTTAGGTAACACCTTTAAAAGTTAATATAATTTTTCTATTTTGTAATAATCAGAAACATGCAAACATAAATTTCGTACCAGTACCAATTTGAGGTTACTTTTTAAGCACTTGGATTGCAGAGTCTGGTCTGCAATCATTGATTTACCATTTTTTATAAAGCTCTTTTCATGACCCCGTTAATTACACATCGTACATTTATTGTGTGTGTTTTTCTTGTGAGTAAAACATATATATCAACTACCCTTGTACAGTTGATGTTATGATGCTGCCCTGGGGTCGCTGTGGTTGCCAGAGATTGTTTTCCGTTTTCATTTTCTTTTGTTCTGCCAGGCACGCCAGGCTTGCCGTGGAGGGATGGGCGGTCAGAGCTGATCTCCTTCACCTGTGTCATCCTCCACTGTCTCCTGTTTATAACCCTCTTTATAACCTGCCTCCCTCCTTCCACTATAGTTGCCAGTTCTTCAGCTCTGACTCCTGCGTTCCAGGCGTGACTGGTTTGCTGCGTTTCTCATTCCGAGCACTCTTTCCACTCACACCGTTCCACTCTGGTTTGGACTCCCTCCTTTTCATCCCTTCTATTAGCTTTTTGTTTTGGATAAATAAACTCTTTTGCAAACCCAATGTTTGGGTCCTGAACTGTCAGTGTCAGTTTAAGTTTACATTATCTTTCCATTTCACCTCACCCTGATACAAACAGCTGCCTGCTGAAACATTCATCTCACAAGACTATAGTACAGGTTAACCCATTGATTTCAGACATTTTACTTAGTCTCATCAGTATTATAAGTTAAGGTTTGGAAATATTTACAACAGTATAATGTTTACCAGTTTTTTACTATCTGTACATCCATATGATGGCAAATGAATGTGCTGTATCTTTACATGTTTAGTAAATTATGTCATTTTGAAAGATCACACCCCTTTTTGTCCTGACAAGACAAAGATGAGAACTCTTAACACCTCCAGCACATAAAGTTTGAATATCACTTTGTTAATTAGAAACACTGACCTATGAGTAAATGGAAGGAGCAATAACTGTCATTAAAGTACCCCTTTTAACAAATCCACAGTGACAGGATGCTGTGAAGGGTGCAAAGGGAAAGTGGGGGTTATGCGCACTCAAAAAATCCATTTAGATATTGCCTCCTGTCACCAAAAAACACTTTTGTGCTCTTAAAAATTAATAAATAATAGATGCTATTGAACGGACTGATGCAACCCCCACTCTCCTCTTAAAAAGGCTGTATAAAAATTAAATGCCCGCACCTAATTTAGTTAATGTGTTAAAAACTTATCACCCTGGTGATGTTTTTTTTAAAAAAAGAATGCGAATTAAGAAGCATGGGGAAAAATAACAGCATTTTGTCGGTAACATTAAAAGTAAAAATAATAATAATAATGATTTTTTAAAAAAGGCAAAATAACACAGAGGTCTTATAATGACAGATGCTGTTTAATAATACATGTACACATCAATGAGTGACTGATGTAAGAAGTTTCATCATTTATTTTCAATGGAAGCACATAATTTTCTGAAGCTGTAACCTAAACCATGTGCAGACATAACATAGATTAACATGCTTAAGTCAGACTAGAAGAAGATGATTCTAGTTTTTACAGCCTAAGTAAGGAATAAATCTAAACATGAATCTACATTATATTCCAGACAAATGAAGTATAAACCACTAAGTCAAATAGTGATTAAACTATTAGCAAGAAAAATAAATTGGGTCTTAAAATCAAAAGAAAATGAGTGACTAGGGTTGTCGAGATAAAATGCTGCATATGCATCAAAATGTTCTGTACGCCATGTACATATCAGGATATATGAAAACAACTTTGCATGGATCTGTGCGCAGCATCATGCAACTTTCGGACCTTTAATGAAATCGTGCCTTTCCCATTTACATTTTTGTCATAGAGTGGTACACTACAAAGTCCTATAAATTTTTTGAAGTCAAGATAGACTTTTAAAAATACCTTCTCATATTTGAGCACAAATGATTTATACCTGGACAGAAAAGCAGACCAACTTGTAATAATATGTTAATACAGGTGTCTCTTATGGCAGCTAAAGTGTCAGAAATCTGAGCGCTTGCACAGCTGCAGCAGAGATGCAGGCACTGTCTGTGTCCACCTTCTGGCCCATAGCTGTTGATGGTGTGTCTGTCATGCTGTTCTCAGTTTTCTCTGATGATCTTTAAATCTCTTCTGGTAGCGGAAACATTTTGCTAATGTGCAGCATTGCTGTTTTTTAACAGGAACTCTGATGACAGGCCATATTATTCTTTGTTTTGGCGGCTATGTGATGTTCCTATCCTGCTGCATTTGTGTGACTGAGAGGCAAGTCAGAGTTGATGTTTACTTTATTTTCTCCCTCTCTTTTTGTTGGTTAGCAGTCTGTGTTTTTTGTTTGAGTCAAACAACACTGGATCACACTTCAAAGCATTTTGCATGGTCAACAAAAGAAAGACTTTCAAAAATAATAAAATCACTGTATTTCAAACTTCAGATAGGTACTGTTTGTCCTGTACAAGGAAATAGTTATTTATTATCTCTTCAGTGAATAAATCTGCAGTTTACACACTGAGGAATAAAGAGAGTTATATTCTAAATAATTGTGTCATATCACTTAACACTAAAACTATCAGTGATCTAGCCAAGCAGAAAAACACATATTACTATATATTCCTCCTCCAAACTATCATGTTTAAGTAAATTAAAACACATTTAAACACTATTACTGAACACATGTGAGGCACCCGAGGAAACTCCACCCACCTACAATCATTGGGTTCATCACATTTATTCCTCTTTCCTCCATCTTGGTTTCAACCACACCAGTTTTAGATTCTGTCCAAGCCTTTTGTTTTGAAGTCTGTGTGTTTGTCGTTTTTTTGTACTAAATGTGAAAGCATGCCACACATAGATACAAATTGGCATATTATGGAGTCAAGGTAGTCAAAGTGTTAAGTCCAGATGTACTCAATAATGTGGAATTTTTATAATTTATGTATACACCACGTGCATCTGCACACAACCACATTCACAGGGAGAAAGAGGATTTTACTTGCTGTTTGTTCCTTATGTGATAAGAGTGAATCATCTTGAAACTGATTAATTGTTCTATAAAGAGTCAGATCTGAAGGAAAGTAAATTGTCACAAGCTATACAGCAGAACTAACATTGGCCATTGCCAACTGCTAGTGGATTTAAGAGATCCTTCATTGGTGCTTTGAACATTAAATGACAACAATTTCACATTACAGTTGTATTCAATATCTCCATTTTGGAAACATACAACTGATAAATTCACTTTATTAACTATCCATAGGCTACGGCTAAACATGTCAGCTGGAATGTCTGATCAGATTAATTTCTATCTAATAGATGGCAAAGTTGTCCATGTAAAGATAGCAAATAATTGGTGATTCATTAACTGTTGACTTAATGCATTGATTTAATAAGTAGGTCAGTGATGCCTTTACTGAAATGAAGAAAACATAGTGAGGTACAAGTGCATACCTTGACAGCGATTGAGTCATACTGCCCCTTAATAGGGCTCCTACCTCATGACATATGGCCATTACTTTGGTGTCATCAGATGGCCAACCAGAGAAAGTGTGCAGTGCATACTCACTGCTAGGCTATGACCTTCCATTTTGCACGACTGACTGCACAAATCCAAGCTTCTGTTCACAGGAAACCGGTGAAAACATACTTCCCGATTGCACCTTCTTGTCTTGACAACTAGAACAGTCAGATTCTCCAGCATCCATTCCTCTGTAAAGATGGACACACAACCACTACATAGCTGTATTTATCAATGAAAACTGCACAGAAACAAGAGAATGAATAGATTCATACATCTGAATAATTTGGGGTGTATGTACTCTCCCAGTTTTGGTTGTATTCCAGCTTTCAGTATTAAAGCCCCAATCCTTCAAACATGAAGCCCCAGACCGGCTCAAATAAACCACACAAACAATCATCTTACCCATAGCATACTGCTTAGATTGGAAAACACACTGCATATCTAAAACTGGTAAAATTCTAGCTGGGAATAAAGTTGCAAAGTTTCATCTCTTTTGTCATGCCAGTATATCTTCCTAAGGTTATTTTCTATCGGCAATATACACAGGTGCAGCGGTGTATTCTGTATTAATTTAAGTGTTCAGGTCCAAACTGTCTTTGATTTGTAAAGTATGTAAAACAACCAGGTTAAAAACTGAGGCAGGTGTCTGCACAAAAATCACCTCACAGAGCAACTACTATCAGTAAATACTTTTGAAACTGGCTCTAAAAAAACACGATGGTTTGAGATGAATGACTTAACATAACATAACATATCTGATTTTCTGAGCTTGTCTGATGCCCTGTTATTGCTTGAAACCTCACAAAATGAACCCTGTTTTTCATTAATTCACGTAATTCTTCATGAAATTAAGTAGTCAGTCCAAGTTAAACAATTCTGGCATCCAGGGAATACATTTCCATAATGAAGTAAAAAGCACAAAGCTAACTAGATGATAGTCCAAAGCTGCGGTTCAATTAACAATATTCAGGGTTAAAGGCTGAGTCAGCCTTTTAATGCTTAATTTCTCGGGTTCATAGAAAGTCAGTTTTAATGTATGGACACAATTTATAGAAACGTGCTTCAGTCTAATTTCATACCTTAGTAAAATGCGGTTCTCTTAGATTTACTCCGATGTTACTTTAAATTTATGAACCACAACAAGGTGCAAGAATATTTAGAATAAAATTACTTTTGAAGAGAGATATTCATATATGTATTAAAATAACACTTTTTGAGCACCGTTTGAATCAGTTTTAGTTGTATAATGTAAAAACCACGGAGGACACTACAAGGCAGTATAAGATGAGATGGCAAGGTGAGATGAAGAGTCAATGTTTTATGCTCAACACATTAAAAATGTAAAGTGAGAGTGCTTGACATTTAAAGGGCCAGAAAAGACCAAGAATCAGGGAAATTAAATAACTACTGTGTTTTATACTGGGTTATAAAGAGGGTATACTTCATATACACTTCATATAACCCACTTCAGGAAAAGAAAAGATCCTCTTTCAGGGATTTCTTTGGAATCACAGACCAGTGTCCAATGCTAGTTCTAGCTAACATGGCTTAATGTAAAAAACAACTTTTCAAACACAAATCCAAGAAGCAATTACTGTACACTTTGTTAAAAGCATAACTTGCAGGTCACAGATTAATTTCTAAGATGGCTGTTTAGCACCATTAAAGTTGAATCATACTTGGAGTGGAAGGAATGCTTGTTTTGCAAACATTCATTCCAGAAATAGAAGACACAGTCTGCAAGTGCAAATGTTATCCAGATAGGAGAATGTTTCAACACTTGGGCAGGTTGACATAAGTTCATCTGACAGTCGGGACAAGATGGACTGGGGGCACCTATTTAAACATGCCATTACACCACAGACGTGCATTTGAGGGCATACATTCTACAATAACCATACCCAATGCTGCAACTGCTCATCTCATTTCAAGCAGAATGACTTCTTAAATTAAATATTGACACAGTTAGCATTTCGGAAATAAAATAGAGCAATGTTATAATGGGATTAAATGTACATATTTGCAGTATAAATCAACTTCTAACCTATACCACACTTATCTCCAAAGAAAATGAGCTGCACCACTAAAAGTGTCTCTTGCAATTTGCGTCACCCTTTAACTTAAAATGGGAAAAAAAACAAGAAACAAAAGTTTGAAATTGCTTCTCACAATGAATCTTTGAGATGTGTAGGTGAGGAGACAGGCAGCAAAGCACCCAGTGGCTTGGCTCGCTCAGGCAGCCCATATTGAAAGCATGCCAGCACATTTACAGCATTAGTCACATCACTGCTCCTGTAGTCTGCCTGACGGAGAACCTGCAGAGAAGAATGCAGTCGACCCATTTCTTTCTCCAAACCCTCCATCTCTCTTACTTGCTATGACTCTTGCCCTTTCTAATAAGGTCAGCTGGGAAGCATTCATGCCAGCATCCATTCAGAACAGAAACAGTCAATTTTAGAATTGCAGGTTAATGAAAATCCCCCCAGATCCCTGAAGTCGCATTAATTGCAAACTGAAAGATGGAAGAACTTTTATGGTTGTCTGTCCTCAGCGCAGTCATAAAAAGTGTTTACTTTGGTAAGTAGTGGTGTCACATTTTGCAACAGAAAATCTCAATTTCCCTAAGAGATTTATTTACATCTACGAGAATATACAGGCATTTTTAGGGCAACCTTTTTCTTTTCTACTTTTTCTTTTTAAGGGCTGCTGTAGCTCAGGAGGAAGAACCGGATCTGCCAACCGGAAAGTTGGTGGATAAATTCCAACTTTCTCCTGACTGCATGCTGAAGCATCCTTGGGGTGTGAATGTGTGTGATGGGAAAAAGCACTTAGATAGAAGTGCTGAATGGGTGAATGTGACATGTATTGTCAAAGCGCTTTGAGCAGTTAACATGGCTAGAAAAGTGCAATACAAGCACAGTCGATTTACTATTAAGTCTCCTATTCAGCCTTAATATTAGAAGTTACATCACCTTTATCTTTCTTATTGACAATCCAATTACTTTTTTAGTTGTCAAACATTTCCTGTGCTTGTTTAATATCTTGTCATTCTAAGGTTAGCCTAAAATGCACATGTAACATTCGAATCAACAGGCAAAGATGAAGATTTATATTTGTTTAAAAAACTGGACTGAGGTGTGTTTAAAATAACCACGATAATTGTGTCAGGGTCATTATAAATTACAGTGGTTGAAAGAGAAAACAAAACCTCTGTCAAATGGACAAATCAGGAATATAAAGTAGCGTGGGAGTGCAAAACAAATGACATGCACCAAAATACTGTAACATTTCAAAATATGACTTTAACCCATTCACTGGATTTGAGTGTGGTGGCAATGGTTTAGGTGACACAGCAGTTTATTCATTACTATAAGGATTGCAGTCCAAAACCAGCTTCTGCCTCAGTAAATATTCACATTTTGGTGAAATTGTGAAAGTCTTTAAATTGAAATGTTAGTGTTTCAATTAAACTGCAAATGTTTTTCGATCCAATTGCAAAAGTTTTTTGGTATATGTAAATTTCTTTTGCACTAAGGAAAATCACTTTCACAGTATGTATTTTTATTTTTTGACTTTGTTCTTTCTGTAATATTTCCCCATTACTTCTTGCAGTTTCTTTAAAGAAATAACATGGTATCAATGAAGTGTCAGCCTTCCCAAACATATTTTATCATGCCATTCACAGAGCCAATAATACACAAGTCTCAGCATAAACTCACATTAAATGCTGATATCCAGTAGAAGAGCTTGAGACAAGAGAAACAATGGCTGTTCAAATTGATTGGATTAAATGTTTCAAACCTTAAGTACACTGATGAACAGAAGATCCAGAAAAAAACAAACCAAGCAGACTTAACAGAATCATTGCTGAGTAAATTATCTCATGAATGCTTTTTCTTTGAAGCATTTAGACTTAACAGTGCAGAAGTTGGCAAAGGGAAAAGCTGCTCATTCAGAAAATGCCTCCAGCAGCCAACAGAGGGGTAAAGGTGGAAGAAGACCCCATGGTCAAGGTTTACTGCATGTTGACTGATATGTTCACTTATATGGATATGTTTAACAGTTCCCCCAAATGAGTAATACCTGGTTTTACGCTTTACATAATTTTCTTTATTGTTCTTACTTCTAATTCTGAAAAGACTTTTAAGGAAGAGCAGTACCAACAGGTCCAGCTCTAGCAGGGGCTGCATGTTGGGTCATGGTCATGGTCGTGCAGGGTCCGTTGTTGGTCCGATTCTACTGTTAAAGCGCAGTGTTAAGGAAGGACTAAATGCTGGATGAAGCAGGAGACGATTGGAGAGTAAATGACAGTAAGACAGTTGTAGAACAGGGTGAGGGTGATGTAACCACAGTGCCGGGCCTCCACCTATTAGCCTAGCTGTCCAGGCTCACTGCTTCTCAAGGCCACTAGACCACTTAGCAGCCACCTGAGCCAGGTTCACATCTAGGTCAAGGAGTCCAAAGCACCATTTAACATCTCTCTCTCTCTCTCTCTCTCTCTCTCTCATTCTCACACACACACACACACACACACACGCACACTCACACACACACACACACACACACACACAGTACAGCTCAGATTTGCAGTGGGATAACAAAAAAGTGCCATGCTACATTTAGGGCTTTTGTTTCAGGTTTTTCCACGATATAAAAAAAATTAAACAGTAAATACAGATGAATAAAAGATAACCAAGGACATAAATTAAGGAACACATTACAACAGATATCCAAGAAAACCACTACATGAAAAAATTTAAGCAGCAAACAAATAAATTCATAAAAAAAATGGAATTATGTATTTATACAATCCATCAATTAACGTATTAAAAATATCTGTAAACAGAACAGTTGATGTGTAAATAACTATTCAAATATGCACTTCACATTAGACAAACAAACCAAATTACATTTGATTCAAGTTATTTGGTTGTGTTATTGAATAGGCTGATCACATGCTGGGCTGTTTATGACATACTGAGTCACATGAACTGTTTCTGTTTTAAACATCTTAATGGGGAGAATTTAATGAATTGTATCTCTTCCTTAACAATGTGGTATTGAGTTTGATTGTTCTTTCAGCCTCTTCAGTCTGATTAGATTCATAGACTGAAAATGCTGCTGGCAGGAACACTGCAGCTCTGTCACTGCATCTGTCCCTGCATAGTTAATCCATCATGCCGCTGTTCAATGTTACAAGCCTTTAATGGTTTTTAGTTTGTGGCCAACTCTCCTAGTTCTTTTGGCTTTATAAAAAAGTACTAGGAGGGGGGGGTCGCAGATATTTTCCTTTTTTAAGCAGAGATCATCTGCTGATTGCTTGTCTTATCTGAATGATCTAATATTTTTTTCAAATAAACAGGGCTCAGCTTTGGATTAGACATCCACCACACCACTACTCTCTCCCTGACACACATGAGTGCACACAGGTTTTGGCCCGTGCCAGAGGGTTTTCAGCAATCTGGGAGAAGAAAATGTGGCAGGATGAACGAGGGCCCAGGCGGGGATCGATTCCACAACCTCTTGTGAAAAGAGGGGGAGAGATGTGACAGTGTGGGTCCTGTCGCAATACCTGAGACTGATTGTGCACCCTGGCTACTTGGCCACAGGGATATCCCTTTGGCTGACTGTTCAGTTTGCATGGCTTTCGCCCAGGAGGTCGTGGGATCGATCCCTGCCCAGGCCCTCTGTTATCCTTCATCCTGCCACAAATGAAAGCAAGATTTGACCAAAACTCATCAAAAAATGTTGAATTTATCAGTTTTACATATGCAAGACTAAAGAGCATCTACTTCAAGCCAGGAGTAATAAGGGATCCTACTAAATTCTCAATGATAGCTATATTTAAATGATCATGACTTTGGTCACAGGTTAAATGATGCAGACATGGAAAAAGTAACATTTTTCAGTTTAAATGAGTAATAGCTGATATGAGATGCTTATAATGAGATGCTTATAATGGATCTTGTTAATGGCAGTGAACTTTAAATACCTGATGTTTTAACGATTTCAACTCCCAGCTAAAAAATTCTACCTTAGAAAACCTTTGCAGAAATGTTTATATGGTATCTGTGTAATTCCTGTTGCTGGTGGTTTTCTCCTAATATGAAGCAGTGTTTACACAGACCATGACATTAATAAATTTTAGTTCAAAGTTCAGCCTTCACTCCATACAAAAAAATGGCACAATAAAAAGAAAAAAAAACATGCCATGCACAGATCTGTCTGCAAGACAATAGCATGGTTTGGTTCACTATGGAGCTTGATCTATGGAGCAAGCACTGAACAGGTAATGTATCCCAGCTCCTAAAAATTGGTTCCATTCATGCAGACTGTAAACACTGTTGACAGGGGAGAAACACATGTGTCTGGGGACTTTATACATTCATCTTACCACTAGTCACATTGAAAATAACTCTCCTTGTTGACTTGTTGATAAACCACCTCGACTGAGGTGAGATGTTCCAAGCTTTTTCCCAGGGTAATAGTAATAGGCTTTACTGTCATTGCCCACAGGTTACAACAAAATAAGTTGAAACTTCTCTCCTCCTTAGTGTAACAACATAAATAAATATACAACATACTAAAAGCCTCCTTAAAAATGTTTAAACCTGAAAACAAGCTAAAAATATAAAACCCACACATCATTCCTGCATTAGACTTATGGTTTGTTTAGAAGCCTGATAGCCTACAGTAGGGGTAAAAAGAGTTTTCTGCATCTGTTTCCTGCATTTCCTCAGGACCTTGTACCATGCCAGACCAGAGGCTATATGACCGGGGTGGGATGGGTCCTGGAGGATCTGGTTCATCCTGTTGAGCCCCTGAGTGACTGCAATATCTTACAGGGAGGACAAAGGACCGCCAATGATTTTCTGTGCTGCATTTATGACTCCCTGCAGAGCTTTCCTGTCCTTTACATTGCAGCCAGCATTCCAAACTGTAATGCAGTTAGCATGCTCTCCAATGTGGAACGGTAGAAAGTTCAACAGATTTGCCTACAGGTGACATTACCTGAGCATTCTCAGGAACTGCAGTCTCTGCTGAGCTTTTCAGACCACTGCTGCTGTTTTGGTGGCACATGGCTGAGTGTTCAGCCGCATGAACACCCAGAAACTTGAAAGGAGGGACCCTCTCCATACTGACACTGTTAATCCAAGTGGTGTGGTCTGCTCTCCTTTTCCTCCAGCCTATCACCACTTCCTTTGTTTTGTTAAGGTGACCACATGATCTCCCTGTTTGCCGTCTCATTGCCACAGAGATGAGACCCACCACAGTAGTTCCATCGGCAAACTTGATAATGATGTGTTTCCATAGTGTGAACAGGAAGGCACTCAGCACACTCATCAGTGTGAATTGCGGTCTATATAACAAGATAATCATTAAGAAACAAAGCACAAAAGAGTGGATGAAAAAATGAAGTGTTCTAGATAACTACCATCCCCTTTAGTAATATTTCGGAAAGAAAAAAACTGCATCTAGATGTACATACATTTTATAAATCTGTTGCAAAATCTTTAAAGTCTTTAAGTATTCCAACATCCACAGACATGTGTGTGCACAGGATGTGCAGGTGATAATTAGCGATGTGATGTTCAGGTTCTCAGATAGCACTGCATTAACGATCGCCATGATTATGTCATGGAGATCATCACATGGCCTTAGGAACACTTACAGAAATGGCTGTCTGTCACAGTTGTGACATTGACAACATCGACAGATGTCTTCTCCCAGCTCAACCCAACTACCTGCCTTTTAGATCCCATTCCAACATCTCTTTTTAAAAGGTTTTATGGCTTCTTTGAGCCTGAGCTTTTAAACATAGTAAATTACTCTCTTCAGATGGGTGTTTTCCCATCTGCCTTTAAAACTGCGGTGGTGAGGCCTCTTCAGACGAAGAGTAATTTAGACCTTAACATTCTTGATAACTACAGACCTATATCCAACTTACCATTTTTAAGTAAAATTATTGAAAAAGTTGTTTTTAGCCAATTAAATGATTTTTTAAATGAACACTGCATTTTAGAAAGATATCAATCTGGTTTTAGGATGAACCACAGTACTGAGACGGCCCTTTTAAAGATTGTTAACGACCTTAGGTGCAATTTAGATGCACAGAAGCTCTCTGTCCTGGTGCTGCTGGATCTTAGTGCCGCCTTTGACACAGTAGATCACCGGATTTTATTAAACAGACTTAGAAGTCTGGTGGGCCTCTCAGGCACTGTTCTTAAATGGTTTTACTCCTATCTCACAGATCTTAAATTTTTCGTAAGTATGGGTACATGCTCCTCAGGAATCCATGAAATGCAGTGTGGAGTTCCCCAAGGATCAATCTTAGGCCCAATACTTTTTAACCTGTACATGCTGCCACTTGGGGACGTCATCAGGAGACAC
>JAVQJG010055094.1:0-12485 GCA_036024015.1 Craterocephalus amniculus | reverse complement strand
AATAAAATAGATAAAGTGAAATAATAAATAAAATAAGTAAATATTAATATAAATCAACATGAGTCTTCTTTTCATCAATATATTTTCTATATTTTTCAATATTTCCATTATTTTTCTACACTGTGTCCGGCCCTAGGCAGGCAGATGGCTTGTGGGAGAAGCTCGTTGTCGACTTCTCAGTTAGCGGCCTGAAGGGGGCAGGTTACTTTTCAAACTGGCATCATTATTAAACTCTATCGTGATATATATCGATATCGATCAATATGGGAAAAATATATCGTGATATTATTTTTGGCATATTGCCCAGCCCTATCAGAAACCCGACCGATGTTTCCCCTCGTTCTGCTTTGTTCTCTGCTCCGCTAGGATCTGAGACCTGTGATGAAGGTAGAACCGATTCTACTAGAACCGTAGATGTGGTAGATCAGTTTCTACTAGGACTGTAGATCTGGTAGATCAGTTTCTACTAGAACTGTAGATCTGGTAGATCAGTTTCTACTAGAACCGTAGATCTGGTAGATCAGTTTCTACTAGAACTGTAGATCTGGTAGATCAGTTTCTACTAGAACTGTAGATCTGGTAGATCAGTTTCTACTAGAACTATATATCTGGTAGATCCGTTTCTACTAGAACCATAGATCTGGTAGATAAGTTTCTACTAGAACTGTAGATCTGATAGCCCCTGAGCTACAGGCATGGAATCCTTTAGTGTAGATGTTGCCATGGTAACTAGATGTAAACATTTTTATTTATTTACCTGTCAAAAATGATAAAACAATGATTTACATACTAGTTTTAACAGTAGCCATGGCAACCAAAACAGCTGCAGCATAAGACTTAGGCCCTGATTTATGAAGCTTCCAAAAAGCAACCGCGATTTAAATAGCCCGCTATTATTTAGCTCCGGTGATGTTTCCATGGTATGCGGGTGATTTACTAACACGGCTCACGCAATTGATAACAGGAGCGAACAGCAGGATTTAAATGAGGATTTACGCCATCACTTTGTCATGGAAGGTCCGGAGAGCAAGGAAACCGCAAATGCAAAATAAAATTCGATCCAATTAAGGTTGAAGTAGTAGAGGAGACAAATAAAAATATTGCTGAGCTCAAGAAATAAATTAAATGTCACCAGAATTGCTGCAATATGGGAGAATATCTGCGAAAAGTTATTGCAGTTTGAAAAACTGAAGGAACAGCAGATGAAGTTAAGAGGAGGAGGCAACAATGAGAACCAAAGAAAAAATGCTCGTAATAAAAAATCTGCAAATCAGAGCGGCGGGGCGTCAGTAGAGATTCATCTGAGCGATATGTAAAATCAGGTCCAGCTCACTTTCTGCAAGCAGCAGATAACTCAGCTCAGTGTGTCTGGGCTGATGATGGGCATTAATACCCTGTAGGAGGAGAGGAGGAAGGCGGGCAGGTGGTAGTGAGGGATGTCCATGCCCGCGGCTCCAGAGTGCAGCAGCAGGTCCTTTTTAGGACGCCGATGATGCGCTCCAACATGTTTATTGTGCGCACGTGAGCCTCTTTTTAACAGCGTTCCCCTGCAGTTACGGGGGTTGTGCACAGGTGTCATGAGGAAGGGCTGCAGGGGGAACATATGTCCATGGGAGCAATGTACAAGGGAACATCTTTATATTCACTCACCCAAAAGCGTCTCCATATTCTCTGTCTCTGAGCTGTGAGAAAATGACAAGAGTGAAAGACTCGTGCGAACCCGGACTGCATGTGTAATGGTTCCCTTTGTGTGGCACATAACTTCATAGAATCTGTGCTTCTGGTTCCTATAAATATGCTCTCTTTCTGAAGGAGGGACAAGTTGCACGAGTTGCACATTTATCAAACTCATCCAGTGATTTTAATATTGCAACGTGGCGTTCCAGATATATTAATACAAAGAAAAAAGTCATTCTCTCAGCCGTCTCATGCTGTCTGTTCCTCCTCCTCAAAATTATTACTGCAGCCATAGTGCATATACTGCTGTGCAGTTAGCACCTGCTTTTAAGACGCACTACTTGTATTCGCAAAAATAACCAACGCAAACTAGTCACAGGCTTTATAAATCACACTGCGGGTGCAAAGCTGGGTAATTTGCTTAGTCTCCTCCCAACAATACGCACTTCCTGGCAGAAACGCCCGTGTTGGATATTAATCATCTTAGGGAGCGCAGAGTGGAGAGACTCTGCTGATTTCACGTGTGCAGTCAAGTTAGCACTTCTTCTAGTGCACGCTAACCCTTCGTAAATCAGGGTCTTAGTGTTTTATATCTCCATCCTCACAGTTGAGTCTCGGTTCAGCAGGATTACGGCTCAACACCGTTCGGTGGAAAAGGCTGGAAATCGCAATTGTACTTTGTCCAAATTTTTATAAATGCTGCTTTTGTTTGTGAAAAACTGAAATGACTCACGATGAATCGTCTGCTGACCCCGGATCATAAAACAACTCAATTAGCTTCACAGAACTGAGAGAACCTTCCTCTAATCAGACCTGAACAACCTTCCTGAGAAGAACTGGAACAATAACTCCGTCTGTTTATCTTCTGTCTGCAGTGCCGATTATTCCCACATTCCTGTACGCCATCGAACATCCCAGTCCAGAGCCACAGACCAGCCAGCCCTCACTGCTGGTTTTACCCAGCCTCAGTGCATCTCGCCTGGACACTGTGCTGTCTGAACCCCCCTCCTCCTCCTCCTCCTCCTCCTCCGGCTCCAGCCTGCAGACCTCCAGCTGGACCTCCCAGCTGCCTCGACCCAGCCAGGGTGCACTCATCCTGGGTACAGAGTCACAGCAGAGCCCCCGCCTGCCTCCTCTGGTGTCCCTGTATGATAACGCCACCTTCAGCCTGCAGGAGACTCAGACGACCTCAGACACCGGACCAACGAGCCGGGCCAATCTGACCTCAGAGCTGCAGATGAACGAGACCATCAATGCAACGGTTTCCTTCCCTCCTCTGCTTATTGTCTCTCATCATTTTCTGCATGTGTCCTTTTCCTTTACCTCTTCCCTTTTTCTTTATTCTTTCTGCTTCTTTTTTATTTTGTTTTATTTTTTATTACATAATTTAAGTGATTTCCTCCTTCTCTCGTTGCTTCCTCTTTTCTTTCCTGTTATCGAAAAATCTCTTGATCTTTCTTTTTCGTCTCCTTGGTTTGTTTTCATATTTCCTTTCTTTCATGGAATTTCCTCCTCTCTATTAGTTTCTTTCTTTTTTTGTTCCTTCCCTTCCCTGCTTTCTTTCTTTCCTTTTCTTTCTCTACCTTTCCATTCGTTCAGTTCCCTTCCTTCCTTTCTTTTATGCTGTCATGTCTTGTTGTTTGTTTCTTTCACATCCTTTCCTTTATATATTCCCTTACCTGACTTCTGTCTGTTCATACCGTGTCCTGTCATTTTTCTTTCTTTCTTTCTTTGCTTCCTTCCTTTTCCTTTCCTCTCATTCCTCCCTTCCTTCCCTGCAGGAGTCGTCCTGCCTTCAGGACAGTCTGTTTTTAGAGGAGGAAAACGTGCGCGTCGGCTTGCTGTTTGCCTCTAAAGCTCTCATCCAGCTGCTGATCAACCCCTTCGTGGGCCCGCTCACCAACAGGTAAACAGTTTTCACCAGAAATAAGAGCCTGAAAACCGAAACATGGATGAAGAAAATCAGAATAACCCGTGGTTTTCTTCTGCAGGATCGGCTACCACATCCCCATGTTTGCAGGCTTCATCATCATGTTTGTGTCCACCATCTGTGAGTAACAGCACACACACACATAACGTCGCTGTTTTCCCTGACTTCCTCTGACTGCTTCCCGTCTCTGCTCCTGGCAGTGTTTGCCTTCTCAGGGACCTACGCTCTGCTGTTCTTCGCTCGCTCTCTGCAGGGAATCGGCTCGTCCTTCTCCTCTGTGGCAGGTTGGACCTTCATCCCGACACGGCTCAAACATCAACGCTGTAAACCCGTCATCAGGAGCGTGAAAACGAACAAAAACGGGAACTAGATTCAGATTATGGTGTTTTCATCATGGACGCACCATCAGCATCTGTCCTGTTGTGGAGATCTGATATTTAACTGATTTATACCACGTATGGATGTGGCCTGGGTCAGATATTGATTAATTGAATTTGTAATGTTTAGACTGTCATAAAAATCTGATAACGGTCACATTAAAATAAGTAATATCTGAGCCGCTTGTTCCCTGCAGTGTGAGTGTATCCCAAGATAATGTTGGTTCCCCATAGACAGAATGTGTATTTCCTCAAGCCTTGATTCTTTTATGCCTTTACTGAGGCAACGTTTTTGTGTCGGCTCAACCAGGATGTGAGGAAAGTGTTGTCATGTTACTCAGAACATTTGTTGGTCTCTATCTAACATCTCATAAAGGCTGTAATTCTCACCTCCTGCTTGAAAAGCAGATATTATGCAGGCAGCAATATAAATAAAGGCCTGAACAAACAAAAGATTTGACCTTTTCAGTTGGAGAACTTCCATCTTTTCTCCACTAAACACACCATGTTGACGAAAAGCACCAACAGAAGTGGATGAAGAGTTCTCGTTGCTCTGGTTTTCCAGAGACGGACATCTACAAGCTGAGCTGAGATTCTGCATGTGTGTTTCTAAACAGGGTTGGGTATGCTGGCCAGTGTGTACACAGATGATGAGGAGAGAGGCATAGCCATGGGCGTCGCGCTCGGAGGACTGGCGATGGGAGTCCTGAGTAAGACAAATGCACATTATGTCTACTCTATTTTTGTTGATGAAGATTCTCATCATCCTGGTCATAGAAAAAAATGACTTCTACACGTAAAAAGATTTTAAAAAATGAAGTCCAGGAATCTTTTATTTTCTTGCATGCTTTGGTTTAAAGGCCTGTTTATCCCACTAGTAGATGAACTGACTTGGCCACCATGGAAATATGAAGAGCAGCAGCGTATGGCGTCGTTTGAAACGGACACACTGATTTATGTACATAAAGGAGCATAAATAGAGCTTAAGGTTTATCATTACTCATGCCTACATCAGCACTTTGTGTTGATTCTGCATGAAAAAAACTTTATATAACATTTGATTTGATTTACATTTAAAGTCCCTGTGATGTCAGATTATCAGAACAGAGTAAGCTTTTGTAGGAGGGGTGTGTCTTATAGGGAACACGAAGCTAACATCATAATACTAACTTATTCATGGGTTCTTCGATAACTTCGAGTTAATATCATTGACTGAGGGACGCAAACATATTTATGGACATAAAATACATTCTTCCTCCTTTCATCATTATCCTGAAGAGGATCAAATTAATCTTGTAGTTTAACGTTTTTTTTCCCTGTTCCCACGTTGCTGTTGAGCAGCCATGTTTTCTCTGTGATACTCTCTTCTTTGAGCTGAAAGCATCCCTATCATTTTCCTCTTCTAACTAGTTGTATGTTGTTTCCAGTCGGTGCTCCATTTGGCAGCGTTATGTACGACTTTGTGGGGAAGAGCGCCCCCTTTCTGATCCTGGCATTCCTCGCTGTGTTTGATGGCGGTAAGAAGAGTGCTGCCCCCTGCATGTTACATGTTCTTAAGCTAATATTTGGTTGAGGAATTCTTTGATACAATCACTCTCGTGGTGATCTCGTGATTTCTGTAACTGTCCGTCAGACTTCCACACTTGTTGGCAGGTTTTCTGGCCCCTGCTCATCAGCAAAGTGCTCTCATTGGTCCAGAACTGTATTCTTTGGTTTCATTATTTCTTTAACTCAGTAAAATTTTATATTTCACTAAATTGTAATTTAGTGAAATACAAATTACTTTTAGCAAATTAAAATTAGCAAATTATTACCTTTTCAGTCAGCAGTTATCTTTATTACTATTGAGAATTTTGCTCTTTCTGTAATGGAAGGCGATATACAATTTTGCTGTACATCACCACACACAGAAGTGTGTGGTTTTTTTCTGCATGATGGGGGAACCAGCGTTCTGTTTCCACCACTTCTGTTTCCAATTTTCCATATTTTCTTTGGGTTGGAGTTGCAACACCGATTATACGGGTTTGTTTGGTAAACCCATTTTCACTTCTTCCTGTTACAAGTTGACGCTGAACATTGATGGAAAAACCCAACAAACATGACCTCAGAACAGATCCTTTAATGAACAAATGAGATGAGACGAGTAGTGACATCCACCGTAATGACATCCTGAAGCTGTGTCATGCTTCCCTGCAAATGCAGCACCCGCAGCCGGCCAGCAGGTGGAGCTCTTTTAAATGGGAAACGTGTCGACACAGTGACACTTTTCAAGAAAAGTAGTTAAAGCCCCAGTTACACATCATTCCAGGTAGAAGCAAATGTGTTTACCAAACAGTTTGGACTAGTTGGTGTTGCCGTATTTCTGTGTCCAAGATGGGGTCGTGTTGCACAAGCGCATATACAGATCAGGCAATGAAAGTTGTGTCCTCATCTGCAGCAGCTGGTCTGAACAGGAAGTGATACGATCATGCCATTATCACAGGACCAAAGAACACTTTTATTTTATTTTATTAAGTTGTTTCAGAGAAAAAACAACTTAAAAGAAATGTAACCTGCACCGTGTCTGTTTATGAGGCCTTGAAAAATTTGCCTCTGTCTCTAAGATCCTCCGAGCCTTTCCGACACGCCTCCTTCCGCATGTTGTTGCAGCTGAGAGTGGAAGGGGGCGGAGTAAGTAGTGCTCTGCTGGAGCTCAGCATGGGGGGGGGGGGCTTTGCAGGATGGGAGGTGCTATGCAGTATCAGCCGTTTTGCTTCTCCTCTGTGGCTTCCAGAGGGAATTATGCATGAATGAGTGAAAACAATGTTGGGGAGGGAATGACATAAAATGATGAAAAGCAAAAAAAAATATTTAATCTTGTATATTTAGACAAATATCCCAGAATATATTTATTTGTCATAAATGAATCTACGCAGATAAACAGATAATAGATTTCAGAGCAATAATAAATATGTAATAAAGATGAAGAATGAAGGTGTTTTTACTGATCATGGCGTAGATCTTCTCTCGGTTTTTTTAAGTTAACTGGAAAGTTACCTGGAAGATGGAAACAGTAGCCGCGTTCCCCCATCATGGCCACGGTGGCCTCACATGCACATTCTCCGTTACGTAGTGCGGTCAGGTGTGTCAGGTGTGTGTTGCCTGAACTTTGTGTTTCTGTTACAGCCTTGCAGCTGTGCATCCTGCAACCCTCAAAGATTTCTCCTGGGGTGAGTTTGTTTTAAAAGTTCTATGACAAATTGACCGAAGCACATCATTTGTGAACATTTCTATTCCTTTTCTTACTAACATCAGCTATTTCAGCGTGCATGTAAGAGTGGATGAGCAGGTTCTCCTGCTGACCAATCAAAGCCTGGTGGAGGCGGCCAGTTCAGGAGTAGTTTCTTACAGAAGAGGCACAAACGGCAACATCCTGCTGCTAGCCAGCAAGCATGTGGGCCATATCGGTCATATTTTGTCTGTAGATAAGGTACCCCATGGGGTGCCGAAGTCACGCCCATCTACTTCCGCCTCATGGGTGCTTAAAATGGAAAAAATCTGAATGGGAGTCAATGGAGTGAAAATAATTATCTTCTGGTCCCAGTCGTTTTCTGCCCTGGATTCCAGATATGTTGCTTGTGGATTTAAATGAAAAATTTTCATGCTACCAAAAAAAAAAATACCACAAAGAACTATGATTATTAAAGGTTTTGACTTGAAGCCGTTTTGTGAATTACCACGGTCGTTGTAAATATTCGTCATCAGCTGCCCATGGCGTGGTGATTTCACTCCACCAATTCACCATTTATTGGTAAAAAGCATCGACAGAGGTGAGAATCATTACAAAACCAGGACATGCAGAGTCCCTGCTACAAAACACAACGGCATCTTGATCTTTATCTGACAAGAGAAGCGGGAACCGCTGTGTGACGTCACATACGAGACTGTAGTTTTTAATCATTCTGTTTTTACTTAAGTGTTTAACTTAACAATTGCTCAATAGTTTTTTAAACTCACTACACGAAACAATTTCATCTAAATCCATGACCAACATATCTGGAATGCAGGGCAGAGATCGACTGGGACCAGAAGATAATTATTTTCACTCCATTGACTCCCATTCAGATTTTTCTTTTTATTTTATGCACCCATGAGGCTGACCGGAAGGGGCGTGACTTCGGCACCCAATAGAGTTTGTCTGCGGTTTACATGGTGACCTCAACTTTTTTTGCTCATATGGTTTTCAGGTTTGTTCTTGGTTGTATTTGGGCTATGTGGGTCCTGAATGGGCTTGAACTGCAGACCCCATGTGGTTTCTGCTACATTGCCCCACATGTGAAACCATATGCAGGTTAGGGAAACTGTGGAAACTGTGGACATACCCACTTGGGTCTCTTACCTGCAGCCCAATATAACCCTCATGGGTCTCACATGGATATGGTATTGGGTGAATAAAAACCAACATCCTGATTTATAGTGAGCGCTAAATAATTTGCCCCGCAAATATTTAGTTTCCATGAATTGCGGGTGCTCTTTAAAGAATGATCAGATTGATTTACTGAGGCGTGAGTGTCCGGGGGCTAGGTCTGATTCAGCTCTCTTTGTGTGTCAGAGTGTGGAGGGGACGCCGCTGCTGACTCTGCTGAAAGACCCATACATCCTCATCAGTGCAGGTGAGAACCTTCCAGAAGAAAGTCTTCTTTCTTTGAGACGATCACATGTGACCCTGGCTGTGACTCTGTCTGCAGGATCTCTGTGCTTTGCTAACATGGGCGTGGCCATCCTGGAGCCAACTCTGCCCATCTGGATGATGCAGACCATGTGCTCCCCAAAATGGCAGCTAGGTACAATCCACTGTCTTTCAGCCCCCCACACCCACAATACATTTACATATATGTTTATATCTGTATCAAACAATACAACATTTTTGTGAACGTGTCCGCTGACGATGCATCAGTGATGAAAGCTCAGCGGATCTGAGCTCAGCTGATCCACAGAGCCTCCAACATGCATCACTAAGGCAGGGTCGGGATTAACGGAATATTTTCTGTCATTAATTGATTTTAATACATTATTAATGCCATTAAATTACAAGCACATCCTCTGTGCATTTCCTACCAGGCTAACAGCTAATAGCTAATGTCATTGCGTCCAATCATTTTTCATCGTTCGATCATCTGATGAAGCAAGAGGGAGTGGAAAGGTTTGGCTAAGCTTCTTGTTTGGCTAAGCATTTGCAGAGAGAGTTTAGCGTTTCATATTATTTATTTCAGCTGATTTATAACAGATGAGAGAACAGGGATTACTTTGGTCTATTCTTTATGAACTAAAAAATCCAGCAACTTGCGACTATTGCTCTTTCCAAGCACTTCTCATGACTTATTTCAGGTGATATGTCACCTGAAACATGAGGGGAAAATATGGGAAAAAACTGCTGAAAGAAGCGTTGTCTGCTGGTAGACTTCTGTGAAGAACGGCTGAACAGCAACTGAGAACTTTTGCATTTGGGGCTTCTGCACTGTAAGCTAACTAACAAACCAGCTGTCTCTGCCGTTTATATAGAAAGTAACAGTTAATCATCTGACCTAAACCAGAGTAAAGTAGTCCCTGACCAACTCTGCCCTGTTTCTAACATGGCACAAACATAAATTTTAATGTAACATTTAATTCTCTCACCTGTCCAGTAGAAAGGCTGCAACCTCTCTGCGTCTGTTTCTAGGCCCATCTCCTATATAAAAAAGCCTGAAAAGAATTTGTTTTTATCAAAAATATATAGAACCATCAGACGGAAGGATTGAATCAAACCGAACTATAAAAATTATTGGACCCCCCCCCCCCCTTGTTTTCTTCAATTTCTTGTTCATTTGAACGCCTGGTAAAACAAAAGGTGCATTTATTTGGACAAATAGAACGATTACATCAAAAATAGCTAGTAAAAGTTTAATTTAAGAGCTGATATCGAGCCATATTCCAAGTTTTTCTTGATAATAACCCAAATCACTCAAGTCCTTTTATCAATAGCTGTGGCATTGTATCGCCAGAAACAATGCTTTTAGGCATTCCCTGATTTCTTTTTTGACAGTTTTAGCTAAATTGTAAACACAGGAGTTAAAACTTGATTGGATAACTTTTGATGACTGCAGCCATGCGTCGTGGCACGCTCTCCACCAGCTTGTGACATTGTTCTGCTGTCACAGCAGCCCATTCCTGTTGCACAGATCCAAACTAATTTGCTTTATTTTGGGGCTTGTGGTTCTCCGTTTTGAGTTTGATGATTCTCTATTGGATTCAAATCTGGCGATTGAGAAGCCGAGGCATTGTTTAAATTAGAGATGGGCTGATGAAGCCTTGTGACGCTTTTGAAGCCTTTGCATGATTGTATTGGAAAAAGGTGTTGAAGCCTCAAAGCCTCGTAAAATCGAACATGTCAATGACATCTTGTGGTCAGCTGCTGTCATAGCAGCTTCTACACATCGAAGTGCTGCAGCACTTTGACAATGAATCAGTTGCATGGTTCAATGTGTTATATATCCTGCTCCTCAATACATTTTTGTTGTCATCTTTGTTGTCATCATCATGCAGAATCTTTCAAAATTACTAAGTTCAGCATTAATCAGAGCTCCGGTTGCACATAAATGTTGAGGCTATTTGTGAATGTGAGGCTAATAGGTGTGTGTGTTGTGTTGCAGGTATGGCTTTCCTCCCCGCCAGTGTGTCTTACCTGATAGGAACAAACCTGTTTGGAGTTCTGGCCAATAAGATGGGACGGTTAGTCTGTTTCTTGTACTGTATCTGTGAGGGCTGAGGACTCAGTGATGCAGCCTCTGTCTGAAGCGACTGCTCTAACCTGCTCATTTGCACAAAATAGGTTTCTACATCAGTTTACTCTAATCTGGGTTCCAATGAACAAAAACAACCAATCAAAGCTGGGAGGACTCTCTTAACTGTTGCCATGGTTACCAGAAACCTGACAAATCTGGAGGGAGGATCTATGGAGGCAGAGATGGAGCACAGCGGAGAGGGAGAAGACTTCCACTTGTGTTTTTCCTGCATTTTCTGTTGACCAAGTTCTGTTTTTATCAATAGAAATTTATTTTATAAGAATCCTGAAATGCCAAATAAAAAAAACGATACAGCTAAATAGAACAAAAACAGAAAAGGAGTAAGGGGTTTAATCTATTTTAATCAAACAATGAAAACTGAAACATATATCTAATTAATTATTATTGATCAAATTCCTTGAGAATTCGAATGTAGGGTTGAGTTTTGATCAGATTTAGGTTAGAAACTTTGATTAATCTTCCTCCTGTCTTTATAATATGAGTATACATATAATATAACTGATATGAATGACTTACCTGTGGTGTGTTTCCTCAGACTATTGTTTCATGGCAAACATGAGGGGAAGATAAACATAGCATAGATCTGAACTGATCAGGCAGCTTTGTGTCCTAAAACTCCAGAAAACACAAGTTCAGCTCACTTCCCCTGTTTCTAAGCTTTACTTTGATTACACTGTGCTGTGGTTCACATCAGGAAGTCCTTTCCTGGGAATTCATTCAGCTGTTAAGTAAGCAGCTTACCTCTTCTGGAAAGTGGACTCTTGAGTCCTGTTCAGACCTGATCTTGCAAGTTTGTGGTAAATCTGATATTTGGAAGTGACTGAAGAGAGTGTGTGTGTCTCCAGGTGGCTCTGCTCCATGTTAGGGATGTTTATCGTTGGCATCAGTCTGCTGTGTGTGAGTACATCGTCCGACAACATATTCACCAACATATTCACCTTTCTACTCATCAACCTACTCATTTGCCTGTTCATCATCCTACTGACCAACCTATTAACCAAACTATTTACCAACCCACTCACCAACTCCTCACCAAACTATGTGCCAGACTCTTTCCCAGCAAACTCACCAACCTATAATCAAACTATGCATTTACCTTTTCATTAACCTATTCACCAACCTTCTCATTAACCTATTCACAAACCAACTCACCAACTTTTTCACCAACCTACTCATCAGTCATTTGATTGTCCCTCAATCCATAATCCATCCACCAGTTTAATCAATCATCAATCCTTCAATTTGGTCATCCATCCATCCATTGGTTCATTTTATCACCATTACATCCATCTATCCACTTCATTTATCATCCATCCATTCATGGATTTGATAACTCTTCTGTCCGTTCATTTGATCATTCATCAGTCATCCATATTTAATCATCCATATATCTACCCACTCATCCATCCGATTGTCGACCAATCCATCCACCTATTTGAACTGTCATCGATCCATTGATTTGATTATCCATCCATCCATCCATCATCCATCCATCCATCCATCCATCCATCCATCCATCCATCCATCCATCCATCCATCCATCCATCCATCCATCCATCCATCCATCCTCTGCTTCAGCTGCATCCATCAGGAGCAGATCTCAGTCCCACCACCACAACATTACAGTAAAATGATGCTTTTGTTGGTGTGTGTTTTCCAGCTGCCACCTTCAGCAACAAG
>JAVQJG010055092.1:0-28336 GCA_036024015.1 Craterocephalus amniculus | reverse complement strand
TCTGTCTGTCTGTCTGTCTGTCTGTCTGTCTGTCTGTCTGTCTGTCTGTCTGTCTGTCTGTCTGTCTGTCTGTCTGTCTGTCTGTCTGTCTGTCTGTCTGTCTCTCTCTCTCTCTCTCTGTCTCTCTCTCTGTCTCTCTCTCTCTCTGTCTCTCTCTCTCTCTGTCTCTCTCTCTGTCTCTATCAATCTATGTCTATATCTGTCTACATCATCCATCCATCCTTTGAATGTCAGAAACCTCATAATCCTTCTGGTTTTGCATCTTGAAGCTGTCACAGAAGGTTCTAAACATCAACGACCTGTCTGGCACCATCAGTCCACTGGAGAAAGACACAGGAGGGACCTGTGAAGAAGAAGAAGAGGAGGAGAATGACAGCAGAGGAAAGGCGAAGACTGAGATCAGCGGCAGGTATCTGCTTCAGCTGTTTGACCAGCCAAATTGTGGAAATGATCTCAAGTTGAAATGATTAAAAATTGTGCGCAACAGCAATGTTTTAACAATATTTTTACCCCTCTTCTTTTTTTAGCCTTAAAAGCTGCTGTAAAACTCCCTTCTCTCTCCTTTTTACAGTCAGATTCTACCGACAGACAAAGACAACCTTGCACTCCATAAAGTTGACCGACTTGTCCTCCACTGTCCCAGCCCGTCACCTTCGCTTTCCAGCTCCCTCCGCTCTGAGCGCGGTGCCCCCCAGCATCAGAACAAACAAAGCCTTGACCTGTCTCCGGGCCTACAGAGACCTGAAACCTCTAGAGGTCGGCAGGCTCGGACGTTGGAAGCTCCACATGAAGATCCTGAACCCAACTTAAATAAACTAGAGAGCCCGCTGGGAGACGAGCCAAGCTGGAAAATCCATAAGGAGAGGAAGAAAGATGAGGAGGAGGAGGAGGAGAGGAAGACAGCAGAGAGAGAGGAAAGGAGACTAAAAGAAAGGGAGGTGGAGGAGAGAGTTAGGAGGGAGGCCGAACGAGAGATGGAGGAGGAGAGGGAGCTTTTGTTGAAGGAAAACAAGAAAAGAAAGCATCTCCTCCAAGAGGAACTGAGGAAAGAAGAGGAGGAAGAGGAGAGGAAGCTGAAGGAGGAGAGCGAGGAAAGACTGAGGTATCCATGTCGTCTGTGTCGTTTAATCCCATTCCCGATGGTTTTCTTAGCTTAAAACGCTCGTGCATGATTCCAGGACCCTGCGGCAGCATCTCTTGTCTAAGAGGAGAGAAGAGGAGGCGAGGCTGAACGAGGAGTCTGAAGGAGTGCTGGAAGAACTCAGAAGAGAGAGAGAGGAGCAGCAACACAAACTCAGGTCAGACTCACTCACATGCAGTAAGATTATGGCCACAGCACATCCATTCTTCTTCTGCTCCTGTTTACTGTGGATGGAGGAGAAGTGGACACAGCCTGGATGGATGTGCCTGCTGTCTTTGAAGTACCTGATTAAAATCCAAATCACCAACCCTTCTTTTTATATGTCTTCTTGTTTTATCTGCTCTAGAGAGGAGAGTGAGATCATGCTTCAGGAGTTACGGGCGACGCTGGAGGAGAATCGAGCAGCAACACGCCACAAACTGGACGCCCAGAAGAAGCAGGACGTGGATCGTCTGAAAGCTGAGTCTGAGGAGGAGCTGCAGGCCGAGAGGAGGAGGCTGGAGAGAGACAGGGAGGACAAGCTGAGCGCGCTGAAACAGGAGGTGACTGGTTTAGTTGCTACGTGTATTTTACGTAAATAGTCCACATCTAATTGACTGAACTGTTCAGCCTGGCCTGTACAGTCTGCTCACAGGATTTATTCCTGCACATTTAGCGGGAAACTAGAGCGGAATGAAAAGTTGTGCTTTGTTTTGATGGTGCACCGTATCACATGTGGAGAACAGATAGATCTGTTTTCCCGCTCGGTGCCAGTGAACCTGAGCAACTGTTTAATGATCAGTGTTTTCAATATTTTGTCTGTGTAAAGGTCAAAAGCACGGAGAGGAGGAGGGAGCTGATGATGAGTCCACGTCCTGAGCAGCAGCTGGCAGAGTACCACAGAGAGGTTAGGCAACAAACACGCTGAGGGTGACGTCATCAGCATGTCTGCTTCTGTGTGAACATGAGTTGACGCGCGGAGTCACATTTGCATCCGTCTCTGCTGCTGCACAGCTGACTGACATACTCCAGGAAGTGAGAGACGAAGCGCAGCGTGATCACGAGAGGAAGCTGGAGCAGCTGAAGGACGACCACAGGAGGGAGATAAACGGCATCAGAGAGAAGTACCTTGATGAGGTCAGAGGCTGTTTGAGCTCGAGACGGAACACACGGAAACCAAAATATCACACACTGGTTTTAGTATGGTAGTAAGTGTTGATGGGAGATGGGTGTGTTTGTGTCCCAGGAAACGGCTCTGAGGGAGCGCTTGCTGTCCAGTCTGCAGGAGGACAGAGAGCGTCTCCAGGCCTCTCATGCTGTCCAGCTGGAGAAGCTCCGCTTGCAGCTCCAAACACAGATACAGAAGACTCAGCTGGCACACTCACGCAAGGTGAGATGGGATCCGTGTGTGTTCACTTCCTTGGATTTTCTGTTCAGAGGTCCCAATAAAAACAACAAAAGATTAGACTTCATTTCATTTTCATTTTGAAATGAAAAAACTTAAGTTGAAACATGACACATTTTCCCTAAACTATCCAATGAAATTAACTCAAATTTGAAAATGGCTCGATTTTGGTTTTAAAATTTGTAGAACAAAAATTTGAACATGTAAAACTACAAGGGAAAAATGCATAATTTTCTCAGACAGGAAGTGGTGGATTATGTTGGCGAATCACAAACAGTCTCTGTGGTGGAAGGGACTCAACATTTCCACCAAGTGTCCGTGTTAGTACGCATTTTTTTTCGCCGAAACTGGGAATAGTGCCATGATATCTGATCCGGACCCACTACTCTTTTCTGACCCTCCTGTTGGGGACCCAGTCTGATGGCTCTGACCCTAAAGGGTGGAGTTTGAACACAGCTTTATACTGATTGGATGAAAGTGCAATCGGCTGGCCAAAAATGAATCCAAACCGACACTCAGACCCAGGAATGGATGGAATCGTCATTTCTCCTGTACACATTAGAAAATATTCATCTAATGACCATATATAGTTCAACTGTGTGAGCTTCCTTTCACTTATTTAAAAACCAATATCTGCTCTTCTATTAAGAAAATATTTGCAACAGAAACCTTTGGTTAGCTGCGAGTGCTGAAAATAAAACAGTATGAAAATAATTGTAATTAATCTGCATCGAGGTAATTAGTTGTGAAATTGATTTAAGGCTGGATTGCCGGGCCCTGGTTTTAAGCCACATGACAAGTAGAGAGAACCTGCCATTCTTTTCCTTTGTTTCTGTGTTACGTTCTTCGTTATAGGCGTCACGCTGCTACGCCGTCAGGCTGCTACGCCGTCAGGCTGCTACGCCTTCATGTTGTTACGTAACTTTCTGGTTTACCTGGAAAGTAAGGGTGCGGTTGGCTGTTTAAAAATAACAAAGATCAGGGTTTACTGAACCAAACCATCATGGCACAAGCAATGCTCCTTTGTGGAAACATTGTTTTTGGTTCGGATTTGGTCTGAATGGTGACTATTTAACGAAAACACATTTTTTACCATGCAAAGGTCATGTATTCAGCAGCATTGTACTTTCTGTCAGCAACATGTCTCCAAAAGTTATGATTATAAATGGAATAAGGAACAAGTCTTGAGGTTTTGGGGATGATCCCTGGATCACAGCTTGGATCCAGAAATCTTTGAAGGATTCTTTACTTTTGGGAGATAGGGTTAAGTTTACCTCTAGAGCTTCTAACTCAGAAATAATCCCCACAGTCACCGGCAAATGTCTGCGCTCTCGCCCAGATTTAACTCATAAAGAAGGAGACCTGTTGTAAAAAGAGATGATTTTACTTTGTTGTGCAGGAGTCGGAGCTGCAGGATCTGGCAGATCAGGTGGAGCTGAGAGCCAAAGAGCTGAGGAGCCAGGAGGCCATGCTGCAGACTAAGGTGCATCTCTGACTCTGCATGTAACTTTAAAACAAAACAGAATGACACGGCCTGATCTCCTGTGTTAACTATCAGGCAGCGGATCTAAAGAGGAGGAGGAAGAAGCTCGGAGAAGAGGAGGAGGAAGTAGACAGACAACTGGAGGTGTGAACTATTCTTTAATAAGTCAGTGCACCTGCTCTCTTCCATCTGTTAACCTTCTGCTTCCACGTCTGGGCTGCGCCTGGGTGTTCAGACTTTACCTCGGCTGATCCAGGAGAGGGAGCGGCTGAAGGAGGAGCTGCAGAGGATGAGAGAGGAGTTGGCTCAGGCGCGAGAGCTCATGCACAGAGCCAGAGAGGAGAGAAGTGCAGCCAAGGAGGAGGCGAGGAAGCTGAGGGAGGAGAGGGACAAAGCCAGGGAGGAGGGCAGGAGAGCCCGGGAGGACAGGGAGCGACTGGAGAACAAGGTGGCACTGCTGCAGGACAGGTGTGACCGTCTCAGTCGCAGAGTCAGGTCAGTCATTGTTAATCATTTTGAATATTATCTTTATTAACCTTTGACATTTGTTTCCCTTTTTCTTTTTATCTAATTAGATCATTCATGTTTTAATTTATTAATTTTATTAACTTAATTTGTGCATTTATTTTTATATAATTAATTTTTTTAATCAATGTATTATTTGATTGTATTTAATTTCTGACAGTTTTTTTACTATTTCTGAATTTATTTAGTTTTTATATAAATGTAGATAAATATAGGCGATAAGGTATTAATAGTATTAAAACGTGTGACATGGTGAGATGTATATATTTTTTAGCATTATAAAGGGGTTATGGGGTTTTGTTTCGACAGTGAGCTGGAACAGGCAGAAGGAGAGAAAACTCCTCCCAAACCTGAGCTGAGTAAAAAGAAGACAGAAAAAGCAACAGCGCCCCCCTGTGACGGGATAGACTCATCACTCCATGTGGATGACCTGGATGAGTCGCCCCCCTCCCCTGTGCCCGACAGCCACAGCAGCATAGACGAGTAAGGAGAGGCAGTGCAGTGTACTTTTACAGATCATATACTGTATAAATGTGTGTGTTTTTATAAAAACTGACAGCTTTCAATGTTTGAATGAGGATTTACTTTTACCCTAAAAGCTCTTCATCTCTTTGTATGAGATCACGAATAGATGATCTATTATGTGTCGGAACCCAGGAAGAATAGCTGCAACTTTGCTGCAGCTAATAGGGATCCTAATAAAATAACAATAAACAATCACCTTTATATCACCACTTATCATCATTGGCAATATTAAGAAATAAATAATTAGGAAACTTCAAATTTATATGAAATCACAATGCAGTGATTTACTATCCTTAGGAACTTTTATTTTTATTAACAATCGAACATAGAAAATTGGTGGAAAGTGAGACATTTTAATACTTCATAAGATATATTCGCTCATCTTGAATTTGATGGGAGCAATGTGTCCAAAAAAAGGCTGAGACAGGATCATGTTTATCATTATGTAGTATCTCATTATCTTTTAGCAATAGTCTCTAAATGTCAGGAGCATTTCTGGATTGGAATCATGTCCCATTCTTCTCGCACATATCTGTTTCCAGCTGTCCGACACCCCTGGATCTATAAACCCCTGGTTTTATATTTTATTTTTACAATGCGTCTACATAACAGATATACAATATACAAATTCTTTGAAATTTTACATTCAGGAAGATCCTGAGTATTGAGCCACCTCTTGAACCACTACCTACCTTTACTAGAGCAGTCCCCTACTAAACAGGAGGTCGGTGGTTTTATTCCACTCCGGCACATGTGTCCTTGGGCACTGAACCCTACCTTGCCTCCCGATGTGCCTATTGGGGGAATGAATGCGTGCGAATGTTAGTTACTTAGCACCCAGTATGATTCAATATAGGTGCTGTGTAAATGGGTGAATGAGACATGTGATGTAAAGCGCTTTGAGTGGTCGCATGACTAGAAAATCGCTCTATAAGTACAGTCCATTTACCATTTACAGCCCATTTCACTTTTCAGACACATGCACTGCCAGCAAATTCCCAGTAGACCAGTACATGACACAAAAACCTTGGTTCAGAATTGGATTTTGAATATCGGTCTATGTGTGGCCATGCTTATTTGGAACTGATGCTGTGTATGTTTTCAGTGTTTACGTAAAGTTTCTTTCCCCACAACTTTGATGTTGCAGGTTTCGGCGGTACGTCTCTTCACACGGCACCTCCATCCAGAAAATCAAACTCTTCCTGGAGAGGGAGAACAGCCGGCTGCTGGAGAGGCAGGCAGCCCTGCAGGCGGCCCAGACCAGCTCCTCCCAGGTCACCGATCTTGGAGGAGTGACTGAGGAGATGATAAGAAACCTCCAGAAGGTGCAGGGGCAGCCTAACGGAGGCGATGGTCGCTGCCGTTTGATTGTTTTTTAAGAGAAGAGCTAAATGTTGGTTGCTCTCTCCCGTTTCTTCTAGGAGGCCAGAGATGTGGCGGAGCTGCAGCGCACAGTTGAGAGAGGAAATGCTCTGCTGCAGAAGAAACAGGAACAGCTGCAGCAGCTGGAGAGCTCAATGGCTGAGGAGGTCAGGAAAAACCATTCAGGGATTCAGGGACACTTAAAGAACAGAATAAATGAAGATTTAACCCAACGAAAGCAACAGAACGGATGAACAGATAAAATAAAAAGTTAATTAGTTCATTTATTTGTGTGACCTTTAGTCCGAATCTTTTTTCAATGATAATTACAGCCCTATTCTGCAATCTATGTTTGCATTTACTGCAGTGTGGAAGTGATGATGAGTTTTCTAATAAAGCATGCTTCAGATGAAGCTACATGCACATGAGGGGACTAGCCACATATTCATTAAAAACAACTGTCATTTTGCACCTAATGGGGCTTTTTTAACTTCCCTCTGTGCTTTTCTTCATTCAGCCCATTTTTGGGAATTTCTCTCAGCTGACTGGAGAAAGAAAAGTGACCTTCGATGTGACCGAGTCGGACCTCAGCAGTGCCGTGGCCCATCCGGATGGGACAGGTGACACACGACACATAATTGTCCAGCTTTACCCAGGAATGTTTCACTCTCTCTACATTGTCGCTTCCCGTTTGTTGGGATGGTTAAATACAAGTAAATCTCTATTTAAAACTGTATAATTAGCTGTTAGCATGTGCTGATGATATTCATCCTCTGGAGACTCTGTTGTGCCTCTCAGAGTTGCTGCACTTGTTGAAAACCTTTCATGCTCTCCTGTCTCATCTCCATGTGCCTCTCTTCTCCGCCTCTCTCTTCAATCAGCAGACCCCACCACTGTCCCCGCCAAAGTCCAGGAATTAGCCGAGTCCCTGCAGCAGATCTCAGGGCAGCTCAACACCGTCCTTAATGCGCTGGGTTCACTGGCCCAGAGGCAAAGCACCACGCCTTACTCCACATATCTTCCCTCCACCCCTGCGCCAGTCATTACCCAGATGCACAGCCTGGCTCCCGTCTCCTTAGGCCCACCGTCTGCCTGGAGCTGGACACCTCACAGCAGCTCTGCCCCTCTCTTCAGCACACCCATCAGCAGCGGGCTGAAAGCCTCAGAGGACCTCATTAACAGCCGATGGAGCCAGATTTTCCCTGGTAAGTCAGCGTATGAATGAAGCAGCAACGATGAAAGTGATTTAGACTGTGCAGTTGGTCCTGAGCAGCTGTTGTGCTCTGCAGGAGCAGCTGCTGACGGGGTTGCTTCCAGCACCAGCAGAGCCGCCTCCGTTTACCCATCATACACTCCTGTCAGGTACTGCAACCTAACATACACTTCAAATCATCGCAATGTTGTCGATTACAAACCAGATTAAAGATTAAATGTAGTTTCGAGAATGGTAAAGTGTTTATGTCTGTCTTAGTGAGCCGGCCCGCAGCCTGCGGTCCACACAGAAATCAGTGGAGATGGATGGCCAGAGGCTGCAGGGGCTGATCGACGGCAACAAGAGATGGCTGGAGTTACGCAAAAAAGACACCAGCATGTATCCTCCTGAAACGCTCTTTTTGTCTCTTCTTCTTTCTATTGGCAGACATGATTATTCTTCTTTTCTCCATATTCCCTACTCACATGTCTGATACTCTATCACCACTTCATAAAACTGTAATTTGTTCTCTGATGCGCTTCGTTAGACCACTGTTGTCTTTAACTCAGCTTTTCAGACCTCTCTTCACTCGATATCAAGCTCCTTCGTCTAAGAGCAGCCTTGTCCAGCTGGGCCTGGATGATAACAACCAGATCAGAGTCTATCACTACTGAGGACAGGACGCAGTTCCGTGCTGCTGCACTGTGACCCTCACCGCGGACTTTGGAGCCGTACTGACTCTGACATGTTAGCAGTGTTACATTTTATAAAAAGCTTCCAGTGCAGAGATAGTCGTCCAGGAAGACGTGACGACAGAGGGCATGGCTCTTCCGTGTCGTCTACAGCTGCACAGCAGACTCAAACGGGAGTCTGTCAGGGTGTAACCTTTGTGTATGACAATCACATTTACCTAACAATACCTTGTGAGTTACAGCTGTTTACAGCCAAATTCTGTCTTCGTAAAACAGTTTTTTAAAGAAGGTGAAGCTAATCCACTTTTTAAGGCTCCTGCCCTACACTCCTTTAATGTTTACATCGCACTTGTAGTGAGCTGCTGACTTAAACACTCCCACTTTTGTGCATAAATTTGTGTAAATAATGCTGTATTTTTCTATGAAATTTAAAAATATATTTTTTAAATATATTCATTACTGTGTGTGTGTGTTGTTTTATTCCTACGGAGGAACGCCGCAGCTTATGCACTGTTTAAAGAAAGTTTTACACTTTAATATTTCATCAGACTGCTTTTGGCTCTTAATACAGCAAATTTGCATCGTTTCAATAACCCTCTGCAATTTCAACATTTATTTTCTAGTTGGAGTAATTTTTCTCCCAAAATGATGAGAGTCCAACCACTGTGCAAAGCCCATAGCACCCATCGCAAAGATTCCTAAAAGGGCTTCAGGTCTGGAGTCTGTGGTGGCGGTGCATTATTCTCTGTGAAACACTCTCAGTCCAGGAAGACAATGGATCCCCATTATCCTTCCAGCTTTAAACAGAACTTCAGTAACTTCTGCAAGATCTTTTCTTTGCTTAAAGGATCTAAACCCGATATTACGTCTGGCTATTTAAGTGAGCGAAAGCGGCTAGTTTTTAGCTTTGGCGTGACGCTGTCTCTCTATCGGGTGTAGCTCCTTTAATGCCAATACTTCTGATTTGATGCACAACCACGCAATGGTTTGCTGCATCATAATCATCTACAACAGGGATCCACGGTCCTGTACCAGCAGGTGTCAGAGGTTTTCCTGCAACAACACACCGGACTCAGACTTGTGCAGCACGTGACTTTTCTAAAACCTGATCTGTGTGGTAATTATCTGATGGGAAGCGCTCATCTTTTTAGTTAATTCATCTGAGTATGGGGTTGGGGAGTGTATGAGCCACTCTGGGCTTGTTAAAAACTAGTTACTTTCACAAGTGAAAGGAGAGAAAGTGAAACATGTGAAAAGGAAACCTTTATTCAGTAACCGCTCATTGCAATTTTTGACAATAAAATATTTTTTCTTCATACAGAACAGTGCAAAACACCTCCGCAGTCACACGTGGGCAGTCATGAAGTTAATACAATCATCGATTTTCCCCAGCGAGAAAGGACGGCTAGCTCGAGGATCTGACCAATCAGAGCACAGTATGTGACTAACATGATAAGGACATTAAAGGCCACTGGACAGACTGCACAGGATTCATGTTTGCAGAATTAATGTTTGTAAACACACACACACACACACACACCTGTACAAACACACACACAGCATACAAACAGTATTTTTCAAAATGCCTCATGATCGGACGGTACGTCGATTATATAAAATAAGTTAACTTGGACAGGTCGAGTTTGTACATTGTTATCTTTGTCACCAGCATTGAAGTAAACATTGATTACAAAAGTAACATTGATGATGGCAGCATACAGACCGAACCTTTCAGCATCACCCCACATCCATCCAGCTCCATTGGCACGTAAGTGTCCGTACAGGTGATGGGAGGGGTCGCCACCCCTCCCTGACCGGCTATGAGAGGCATTCATTGACAGCTTGAGGAAACGGGCTGCTGGCTGTTCTTTTTGGAAATGCAGAGGAGACGCAGGGGAAAGACGGGGGTAAGGCAGAGAGGACGAGCAGAGCTTCTCGCAGAAGACCTGACCAATCTAGAAGACGAAGATCTTGTCTCTCTGGACAGTGTCAAGGTCATCATCCATGGTCAGAAGGACCTGACGGGAAACAGAAGAGGTGAGATCTGAGTGGCTATAAACGCTTGCAAAGACCACAAAGATGGCGGATTTCGTACCAGGAAGGATCCGAACATGGCGATGGAAGAGAGGAAGTGCCAAATGTCGTGGTCATCAAAGAACGACAGCAAGATACAGTCCCTGTTGTGCTCACGAGACTCTGCAGGAGTTTTCTGTCGGGCGAGGGAAACATGAAATCACCGTTCCATATGAATGAATCCACACCTGATAAAGTGTTTGTGTGTGTGTGTGCTTCGCTGACCTGCCAGGTGCTGAGACCCTGGAAGAAAAAATACAGCGCAAAGCCCCACACCACCGCCGTGAAGAGAATACACACCAGCGGCAGACATTTGATTCTTTCACCACTCCGCAGCTGAAATACCAAAAACATAACTCATTAAAAAAAATCACGCTTTTCTGAAGCTAAACGCTCCTTGCGTGCACTGAAAACACACCTTCATAATGATGTAGAAGGCAAAGTAGAGCAGCAGGTTGCAGATGGCGATGGCCAGCAGGTAGGAGGCAAAGTCGTTCGGTCTCTCTATGAGACCATAAGCAGCTCTGAGGAGAAACGGCACAACAAACACAGAGACATTTATAGCATCTACTTTCTGTAAAAGGTTTAAGTTAAAGACCTCCGTCTACTTACAAAGACCAGTTGACTATGTTTCCCATCACAAGCAGAACCATACGGTCCTAACAGACAAAAAGCAAGTAAAAAAACATCTTAACGGGAGTAAGGAATTATTAACTTGGTTACTGCGTGGACTGTAGCTGGATGACTTGAATATCATCATCTTCACTTACGATGTACATGGGTCCGCTGCACTGCCGGATGCAGTCCGTGTAGATGACGTACACAATCCTGCGCAAGATTCCAGAGTCTGATGCACAAAAACAAGAAGAAATAACATGATTGATGCACTTCATCTTCCTTTTCTTTTGCTTTTCATTTTAAATTCCTTCTGGTTTCTTCTTTTTTTTGTTGTTGTTTTTAATATACTTTTTAATGCTTCTGTTTTTTATAAAGCACCTTAATTTATCTTGTACATGAAACGTGCTATATAAATAAAACCTATGAATTAACTCCAAAAACCCATTTGAAAGACATCATAAAGACAATTACAGTGGGATGTTATGATTTCTGATTCTGATTAAATAGATTTAATTTAGTTATTACATAAACTGCTACAAGGCAGTTAATCAAATCACTCCAGATGAGCTGCAGCTTAGCATTTAAGATCAAAGCTGCAACATACAAGCTGTTATAAGAGAAACTAAAACTGGGATTCATATGAGCCAAAACTAATTTCACTGAGCCTGTGTGGTGATCTTACTGAGCCTCCATCGACCCATGTAGTACAGCTGTGTGCTGAGGAGCAGCGTGGCCAGGATGTGGATCACAGAGAAGACGATCCAGAACACCATGTTTCCTCTCCCAAACACCTGAAATAACACAACCATTACCAAACCTGCACATTTCTAAACACAAATTAGGCCTAGTTTATTCTGTTGTGTGTGTGTGTGTGTGTGTGTGTGTACGTACCACTCCCAGCACAGAGAAGAAAATGACCGCAGCAAGGCAGGCGTAGGCAGTGTAAGCACTCGCATTGATGTCTGGGTGCCTCTTCTGGTACAGCTTCAACATGCACAGGCCAGCAATCATGTACATAAAGGAGGTGTCTGCAAAGAAAAACTGTTTACTTCATTCTCAGCTAATATTAAAAGGAAAAACCACAGCAGATTGTTGTCAACCTATTACATATTTGCAGTTGTATTTTTTTTTAAAATCTACTGTACAAAATAATATTTCCAATCTTAAAGCAACAAAAAAAATCCCTTCAAAGTCTTTTTCTCCCCTCTGCTGCCCAAACCTTCCACTTTATGGAATGAGCTAACTTTGCACCAGTGAACCCTGACCTAAGCATGGCTTCATTTGTAAAGGAGCGATGCAAGGATGGCCTCCACAGCTTCCCCTTGGGTTTAATCCCCATTATATTTACTCTGTGTGAAGTGAGAGCTACACAAGCATTGGCTGCTTAGAGCAGGTGCTCTTACCAAACTGGAAATTTGTGTAGTTGGGACAGACATGGTAACATGCACTGAGCAAGCCCTCCATCATCAGAGCAGTTCCCATGGCGTAAAACAGACCAAAATGTTTGGGGATACCACATTCCTGCAGGAGGAGAGAAACTTCAGAAGAAAGAAACAGTAGCATGGAGACTCGTGATTGACATGTTCATGCCTCACCAGCGCGTTGAGTTCATTTCGAACCATGGCTCGATTATGCACGATATCTCTCCTGAGGACAATAAGGAGGAAGAGAAGTCCCAGCATCACGTAACCAAGGTTACTGAGGATGTTGTTGAATGCGCTGTGAAGGACGGCGAGAATTCATCAAAACATGTTTTCACACAGGTTTGCCACTTAAGATAACGTGTTTTTTTAAATGTTATACAAACCTTAGAGCGCCGAGGGGGTGGGCACACAGGAAGTTATAGTAACAAATGTCCTGATTTCCTGTAACATTAACGACCTAAAGGACAGAGGATAATGCATCTGATCAATTTCAGCTGCACCACACTTCATCCGTTCACTGCTCGCCTCTCACTCGTCGTACCGTCTGGTAGGTGATGACCAGCTGGATGACCGGCAGCGCGTAGAACACAGCGATTGTGGCGATGTTCCTGATGAAAGGACAAATATTACACTCATAAAAATAACCACAGATTTTCTCATAATCAAGAATTTCTGACATTTCTTATTTAATTCCGGGACTTCTGCAGAGACAAAGTCTCATTTACTTTCAGTGGTTAATATTTCTACGATTTCTGCTGGATTTGTTCTGCGTGGTTACAGCAGAGAGGACGAAGGGTTCTACTGTAGATGTCCTGATGGGGCAGGGAACTTCATTGTGTCTGCATGATGGCAGCAGCTGGAAGGAGGAGAGTTGGAACGATGGGTCGTCTGTGAACCGGGAGGCTTTCACAGATCAACGAGACAATAACTTTGCTGACCTGACTGATATATGGGACTTTGGTATTTGATGGAGAGGAAGCATTACCAGGATTGTCAATGAGTGGACCCAGATACAAATTGGGATATAAAAAAAAAAAGGATGTGAAAAGTTTCTCTCTGTCCCCACAGCACAACTCCTTGGTTTTTGTAGTGTTTAGCTCCAGAAATTCTTAGATAAATGTCCTACGAATTGACCTTTAAGGAGACACGGCATACTTAATGATGCTTTCCAGAACTGTTCATAGAAAAACTGCAGCTCTTTTCAGCAACTCCAAACAACCTTGTCCTCCTGAGAGCGGGGATTCTTTAAGCTAGCTGACCACAGAGAAACTCAACATTTTTGTCATCTATGATTTTTTCTAAGTACTTGTAGAAGTTATCTGCACAGTTATTGTTTGAAGTAATATCACAGCTTCTTTACCCTCTTGGATTTCTTTAGTTTTATTGACATGATGGCCACAGCAGGGTTTAAAAGCTCATTTGTTTAGTGCTGCGCAACAAACTTAGAATAACATTTGCTGATATCATTGTTTTGGTTCTCGCTTCTAAAAAATGATCAGTGTAGACCTTCACTGTAATCCTATAGGGGTTGCAGTCCGGCAGGTTTTCAATGCATTCCTGATCCAGCACAGACTCAAATTAAAACAGATCCAACAGCCTATGAAGTTCTGCCCAATTACTCCTTAATTTGAGTCAGATGTGTTGCAGCAGGTAAACAGTGAAATCCTGCAGGACTGCAGCCCTTAAGGCCCTGGTGTTAAGTGTAAACAACAGAGGGGAGCTAACGCAGCCTGGGGCGCACCTTCAGGCTGCTTACCAACGATTGATTTATGATAAGGAGTAGTCAACTTCATTTTGCTCTGATCTTTAATTTAAAAAAAAAAAAAAGAGTAACGCAATTCAATTATCAGAAAATTCACTCCTTTAACATATTTATGTTAAAACTATATGAAAGTGTTGCCATGCATCTCTGACCGCCTCCAAGAAGTACTGACTGCATCGCTCAGGAAGTTTAGAAATACCACATGGAAACAAGACACTGAATGACTGTAGCAAACTTCATTCTCTGCTTTGGTTTTTAACCAGCATCCTTACCAGAAATATATTTGGTATTTCTTGCTGAGGATCCTCTTGTCTTTTCGTGCCAGGTCAGATACACACAAGTATTTCTGTGGAAAGGTGAGGAAAGCGGGAGTCGTCAGGCGAAATGAGCGTGCTAACATTTCACCATTTCAATGAGTAATGTGATGAAAACAAACAGGGCGTGCCTTAGTTCGGACGATGTTTTTGTCTGAGTCGATGTCGTCCAAAGTGTCGTAGTCATCCTCCTCCACAGAGCTCAAAGACTCGTTCCTGCTTCGTCCAACGCTGTCCAACGATCGCTCTGATGGGGGGAGGGGAAGAGAAGAGAGGCTTTCAGCTGACTGAAGACACAAACTGCGATAAATCACACGTACGGACAGGTTGAGAAGATTATCAGCTGATGCAACAGGCGGTCAAACGCTTCACAACTTTTAGAACTGATTTGCGAATTTCACTGTCTCAACAGAATAATTGTTGGTACTCTCATCTTTGCTTTGCATTTTGAGGTTATCAAGTAAAATAATTGTTCTCATTCCCCCTCAAATTAATTCATGTGTGATTAACAAAGTGCTGATTGGTTGATTTGAGAAACTGTGCGGCAGAGTGTCACCGATGCGGATGGCTATGTGGTGAAGCTGATTGAGGAACGGTCGACGTTTGAAAGGCTCGTATCCTGATGAACAGAGACACAAAGAAGTAGTGAGGGGCCGGAGGTGCAGGCAGAGGGGCCCGCTGCTGGCCAGGCTGTGGACAGATGATGCACAGGGACTGACTGCTGGATCAGACACAACGTCAGCGTTGGTGTGTGTTCATACCCATGTATCCGTAGTTGTTGTCAGTCGATGTGGCGCTGTCGGTGATGGCCTCCGAACTCAGCGTGCTGCCGTTGTCAGCTGCGATTGTGAAGAAAAACCTCCAAGTTAATTTAATTCCCTCCTCAAACTAAAACATTAATGGAAGGAAATCAGCGCCAAACTCACCAAAGGAGCCGTATTCATACGGGGAGGCTGGAGTCTTGCCTGTGGAGAAAGGTACACACACATTTAAGGAGCCCAGACAAGCAAAAACTCATTTCACACACTAAAACACAAATACTTGCACATACAACACGACCGTTAGTCTACAAACACAGAAGTAAGGGAGGCACAAACACATGCAAGTACCCAGCCGGAGAACTGCAGCCTGAAAATCTGTTTGCAGGTTCTTAATGGCTAAAATGACGATTCATGCACAAAAACACAAGGGGAGAAAAACGGTGAGGTGTATCTGTGCAGAGCAGTGACTGCTGCAGTGAATCTGAGGAAGTCATGTGGTTTAAATGAAAATCTGGCCAGCAATCACTGCAGTGAGCAGATACACAAACAGAGGCAGCCTGAGCTAAAGAAGAACATCAGCAGCAAACACATCCATCTCCACTACTGTCTACTTCCATCTGCTGAGATATAATGTTCGTGTAATGCTGCTGCTGATGTTCTGAGGCTGTAATTTAGTCAATAAAACAGCTTTTTGTTGTACCTAGAAAGCACCCGGGTGAGTTTGCATCTTTATCCGTTGGACGCCAATAAAAACAAAAAGAATCAAGTCTTACAAAGAGCTCCATTCATGTTAACGCACAAGCACTGCAACTGAGAGCACTATTCATCTTCTGCTACAGAGTCAGAGTGTTTTCACTCTACAAAGTTCTGGGGAGCTTTAAGTATGCAAGCTACTGCACACAGAGCATCTGCAGGCAAGCAAAAGAATGTGAGAAAGGCCAGTGAGTGTACAAGAGGAGGAACTGTGTCGTTATACCATCTCCGTTCTTCCCGAGAAGAGAGGCTGAACCACGTCAGCGTGAGGGAGAGAGAGAGCCAAACACCCACCCAGTTAACACAAAAACAGTCAGCGGCACACAAACACATTAACCAAGTAGAGCTTGTTATCCTGCATGTTTAGTGGGGTTTTACTGCTTATTTATGTGGTACATTTCTGACTTAAAAATGATTGGATGCAAGTTCACTGCACTGAGCCCCCGATGGGCTAATTTCTCAGAGCTAGTTGCCAGGTTACCTGTCTCCGCAGGCGACGTGTCTGCAGGATCCTGAAAGAGATCTCTCCTCTTATTCATTCTGCAGAAACAAAAAGGAAAAGATGCAAATGAAGTGAATTAGTATTCAGGGTAGAGTGGTTCCTGCAGCGCAGCGCGGACTGATGACAGATCTAACTCATACTTTCACACATGAAAGTTTGAACATTCAGAAATGGTCAGACTTGTCCTGAGGGAACATTTGAAAGCATATTCTGGCTTTTTAAGTACCGAAATACCCACTAGTCGACTGTTCACGTCATCTGAGCCACAGATTTGAAATACATTATAGATGGGAATTAATGATAATTCAACTTTTGAGGGAAAATCATCTGAGTTGCTTGAATTAAAACACAGCAGCTAAAAGATAACGTCATGGGACTGTAACGGGATTGTTTGCATTTTCACTGTGGTCTAAAGTACAGTGTAGTCGAGGCAATGAAGGCTCTCCAATAAAACAGTTTATCAGCTTAGACAAGCAACTTATTTCACATATGATCTTTCACAGCTTCTTTATCGGGCTCAGACATTTTCACAGTCTTGCTTAACAAGATGGCGGCTGACTGGCAGCTGTTAGCAGGGAGATGCTATGTGTGTTAGCATTTATGCTGCCAAGTAGCTACAATATAAATCTTTATAAGCTCTGGATGAGTTTTTCCTCAGTATGAGGACCAATATAAGCAGTATTCATTTGCATCTCATGAGTTTGTAAAGAGTGCTGCAAAATAAATTGGGTAATCTATTTATAATCAAGTAAAAAAGGCACCAAAATGAATAAGTAACTCAAAGTGTCGTAAAGATTTTAATGGCAGATCAAATTTCTTATCAGAATTATTAACATTATTATTTTACTATCCATAACATAAGAAAAACACCAAATAAATGAAGGTTGATATAATCTGCTTCCTTATTTTGATCTCTACTAAACAAACACTCAGTGGAAATCAATAAATCAACTTTCATCTTCAGAGGAAATTTCTAAATCTTACCGCCGGTTTTCCAAGCAGGCCACCATCAGGGTGATCAGGTAGAAGGAGAGGAAGATACCCAGGCAGAACAGCATGCCCATCACATACTTCTCAGCTGTAGAGAAAGATTAAAAAAACAAACTAATTCTCACTTTTGAGAAAATTTGCCATGCATGACAAGCAGCTCGGTTAGATTATCTACAGCTATTAACTACAGTCCAGCTTCTCCAGCGCGACTCTTAATGAGACAATGGTGTCTCACTGTGAACAGGAAAACCTTTCGTTTCCATTACGGTGCAGAGACAGAAGCCATTCCTCATTAAATACATGCATAACCTGTTCTAGGTTTAAAACATGAAAGAGTGTAAATATTTTCCATCATCAATGAACGTAAATAAAGATTAAAACCGATTAGTCAGCCATCTTTAATGATTAATGTGACTCGTCAACATCAATGACTAGATGATGCTGTGCAAGAACATATTAGACAAACATGAAAATGTGAAATTTAGGTTTGGAGTACAAGAAGAACCATTCACCATTTGGTATTTCAGCACAACTTACAGTTGATGGCAGGAGAAACCATCACATCGAGGACCTTGGTGCGGTTTCCAGCATCGATCAGCTCATCGGGTCTTAGGGGATAGAATCGCAGCGGACCGCCACACGCCTCGTCCTCGGTTTTTACCACCACCACCACGTAGAAACTATTGCTAGGGAAATCCTTCCTCTGGAGTAATGGCAAAAAACACGAAGACACACCAAAGTGCAGGTTATGGTTTGTCATAATACCTTTTAAAATGTTTTGTTCTTAAACGCATGACGCACACTTCTACCTGCACGGTGATGGCACCTTTTTTAGTCATAGTCTGATACATCCCGATGAAGGCCACGTTGTTGTCAAGGTCATAGACTGGGCACTAAAAGAGGAAACATGGAGGAAACACAGAACGACAGGTTAATATGTATCTCATAATATAAATAAGTAGGTTACATGAAAAAGAAATTATTATGAAAAAGCATGAAAGTTGAACGAGTAAATGAGCAGTAAGGACTCTGCTGCAGAAGCCTCAATGATGCTCTCTTGTGGATGAACAGCATTATTGCATTCTGACCATATGTCTGAGGGCAGGGGCCACCTGAGGACATCTGAGGCTGCTGTGGAGAACAGATGGAAGAAGGAAATGTACAAAACACAAATGTACCTGGATGTCCTGAACTGACATAACAGAGCAGGGGAAGGCCATGTCAGAGTTGACTTTGACGATCACAGTGTCTACCCCGTCTGGAAATACATACTTGAAGTACTGGAAGGACAACAGAAAGAAAGAGGGGAGATCCAGGGAGGCATTACTGGGGTTAGATTTCTCCACACTGACAGTTTTTAACATAAACACTCTGACTGGGTATTCTTTTCCAATTGGTCCACCTGGGAGTAGATTACACTCCCAGTTCTGGATGGCTCCTCGCAGAGTTTCCGTTCACTATCACTGCTTTATATTCAAATCAAAGAGCAAAAAAAATCTCTAGCTTTTCTCTTCACATCTGCATATTTTTCTCCTCAACCCTGAAACTTCTGCTTCCTGTTTACACAAGCTCACACATGGGTGCTGTTCATTTGGTTATCGTGCCATGCGTTTAAAGGGTCGTTATGGAAGGAAATTACTTCTGAAGCTGCGCTAAAGCGCAGGTTTAAACCAACATGAACACAATTTTAAAACGTCTCAGAGCGGAAGTAGCTTGTGATGTATTTGCAAACAACTCAAACACAGACTCAGTTTCTTTCCCTTCACCTCTACCTTGTAAATCTACGCATGATATGTGTGTGTTTTTATAGTAAATAAAACACACATGAATAAATAGACTTGTAGTTGAGACATTTGTGGTCATATTCTCTGCATCTGAAAGGCAATTTTCAAAGGTTATTGAGGAAATAGAAGTTTCCCTTCATTATGAAAAGCAGAACTTTTTAGGGGGGGCAAATAAAAGCCAAACTTGCTACTTTTTGAGCAATCATGTTAATATGGAAAATCCCTCTATACACACCATCCCGCTTAACACTGATGCTTCCTCTGTTTTCTCATGTTCCTCTTTCTACACTCAGAGGGGCTCTTCCTATCACAAACACACAGCGCTGCAGTTTTGTGGTGGATTACCTGAGGTTGGGATGGCGATGCAGTGAAGCTGAATTTCTTGTCTGTCCTGTAATCAAGTTGAACGCAGCATGTCAAATTTATAAGTCAATGTTTGTTGACTCTAGCTGCATTAAAGAGAATCTGGGCAGCTCCTGCACAGCATGTTTGTGTAATCACATCACTCACTGTAGGGTGAAACTTTCCACACGGCTGACTCTGAGCTGGAAGTTTGTACTCTGACTGGACAAGGTGGACACATCGACAAAGAAGTACTGGGTTTCAGAAGCTGCTCGGGTCGGAGGCTGGCACAATGTTCGGCCAACGTGCTTGTAAGGGTACTTCCTCTGGTAGCTTCAGGGAAACACACACAGCAAGAGAGAAATGAAAAAAAAAACAAACAGAGAAAGAGATCAGCATAAGCAAACATATAACTTTATAACGTAAATGTAAATAGTACACCCTGGACAGCAACATGTCCAGGGTGTGCCCTGCTTCTTCTCTACTAGCTGCTGGGATAATGGAATAAATATAGAGAATAATGGATGGATAAATGCTAATGAGTGTGTTTTGAGAACTTATTCAACTGAATCAATACAGAAATGAAAGAAAACGATGTAGGATTTCCTGACTTCTGAATTAAGAGTACAGGCATGAACATATGAAAGAGGCATCATGCCCTACACAGAATTCATCCTCAGTTCTCTTATGAGGAAAATCTGTGACAAACCATGTCTGGTTACAGTAAACGCAAAATAATTTCTTTTACGATTTTAAGGCAGCTCAGTTTCTGTTACAGTGGTTTCAGAGGATCTCAGATCAAGAACTGAAAGTCCAAGGTTCATTAGTGATCTGCTAAAACATGCCTGTTCACGAGACTGTAAAAGCATGACTGTGCCGAGATGATGTGGCGTTGCACAACCAGAGTCTACCTCTATATGTGAGAAACAAAGATCACAACTACAGCAGGCTCGCAGTCTGTGAAAAAAGAAAAAAAACAGCTGAACTCCAGACCTGGTGTAAAACTCCACCTGATTACCTCTGATTATGTAAGCTGTGTGACTCCTAACCAGCACGGTACACTACAGATGATATAAAAGACTTTCCAACTAGATAATTTAACTGACCTTACAACCACAAAAAAGAGCAATGCCCATTTGTAGAAAGCACGGCGGTATCAGTACTAAGATACACACAAAGGCAGCATTTATGTAACTCTCTCACAGCTGAGGTTGTTTTTCTTTATTCTTCTAAAGGACTGCAATCCTCCTTCAAAGGGACTATGGCATATTCATGTCAAGTCTGCACATGTGTAGTTTTATAGATTATATCGTCTGTACTCAAAGTGGGGCATACTTACAGGCCTCTTAGAATAAGAGGAACTTGAAAAGACATTACAGCTTGCTTCTGCCGGACTACAAATAAAATAGGGCTCTCCAAATGCTGCTGCATCACGTCCACGGTCACACGCACTCCTTCCGTCTGAAAGTCAAACATGAACAAGAAACAAATCAACAAAATGTTATAATTATTGCGTGGTCACATCTTCAGATAAAGCTAAGCAAGCCTACCTTATTCCTGGAGATTGTGTGATTGAAAGCATAAATGGTCTGGTTTTCACTGGTAACCGTGTCATTATAGGTGATATCAAACTCTGCATCCTTCTGGACAACGGATTTGGTCTCCCCCACCGACCCATTCCCGCTAGCTAACTGGGTCACACATAACCAGAACAAGGCTGCCAACGCCAGTCGGATCCAACGAGGTGAGGGTCCATAGCTACTTTTATGTCGAGATTTCCAGCAAGTCCTCAGCACCATTTTGTCCGACACCGTCTTACTCGACTAAGAACTGAAAGCTAACGCTATTCTCGCCTGTGCGGCAACACTAATAAAAAACTCAACCCCATTAAGCAGCAATTACTCAGAGAGCTGGCTGGCTAGCTTAACAGAGCCCCCTGTACGCTAACAAACAATAACAACTGTGAGGTGAATGACAAGCTGAAGAGACAAGCAAATCTTTACATTTGCTGCAGGTTAGTTCTTCCTCGCAACAAAGTCCAAGAGAGCACCTAAACATCCATTAACACAAGTTTAAATGTAACGCCACAACGATGACACTGAATTCCTCTATCCAGAACGCCGAAGTCTGCAAGGCTGCTGACTAGCTGCACTAACATTAGCAATGCAGGTCAGGACGCTTCAAAAGCAGCTCGGCGATGTATCGCAATGATCAAGTCAAGATTTAAAACCAAACAAGGAGATATTCCAGTTATGTCCGTCTTTGCCACCTGGCCCTGTTCACACGAAAAATCCTGCCGTGCAAATGTATCTTCGTCCCAAACATGTTTACAGTCTGAAAAATCTGTGCCAGTAGCGCCCCCCTCCACGCTCATACAGTAAACAAAACGCAGTTCTACGTAATTACGTCATCACGTAGACCGCCGACAATTTCCCTTTTGATCACATTTCCCGTTTATCAAAGGGGAAACTGACAGGAATTGACAGACGTTTTCCCATAAAGCTTGCTAAAGGAATAAAGATTTTTCTGTGGTCATTTTTTTAAATTATTGGTTCCTCTTGATTTATATATCTTAACTGAATGTTCAGATATATACTGTCCAAAGACATGCATGTGAGGTTAAATGGGCACTCTAAATTCTCCCTAGGAGTGAATGTGTGTGAATGGTTGTCTGTCTCTCCATGTCGGCCCTGCCACAGACTGGCGACCTGTCCAGGGTGTACCCCGCCTCTCGCCCGTTGACAGCTGGGATAGGCTCCAGCACACCCGCGACTCGCGACCCACTTGTTGGATTAAGCGGTTCAGAAAATGGATTGATAGATGGATATATTCATTCACCTAAAATGATTGGCCTATTCATACCTTACATGTTAGCATGCAAACATGATTTGTTTGACAGAACCCTACCCTCACTTGACAACAATAGAAAGGAATGCAACATTGCGGCTGTCGACAAGAAGAGACACAGCAGACTACAATATTTCATTATGAAGATTCATTTTATATTGAAGCCGTCTGTTTGAATAACATTATATAAGGTACTCAATCAAAGAAACAGAATAAATGATAGAGAAAGGTAGCTTAAGAAGTCTGATTTAGTTTAAAAGCTTGTGAAAGTTTAAATTTCACAAGCTGCTCAGCTAAATGATAATTTTACACACCCTCTTCAAAGTGATTAAAACAATCCTGCCCAAACTGTTTATTCCCCTGCACTGTTAAAGTGCTTATATTTGTGATGCTGTTTTTGTTCTGTAATATCTAATTCCACAATATTGTTTTACTTTGGGACTCAAAAAATATAACTATTTTCAGTTTAATAGAAAACAGAGAATATAATTGTATAAGATAGCCGGTAACTTTTGTCTCACTGCAACAAAGTATTCTCACATGAAATTAGATTTTGGATCCAGATGAGCATCTTTCTCGAGAGCGTCTGTGCATTGTGTTCTGCTCCTTCTTCAACCAGACCCAACTGAAAACAAACAGCATTGTGTTTTTATTCTCAAAGTTCCCCAAACAATTTAATCTCCCTCTTGTATTTTTAAATCTTTCCAATCCATTCCTGATTATTTCAGTTTTTTCTTTCTTCTGTGTATGTGTGTGTGTGAGAGATAGATAGAGTGTGTGTGTGTGTGTGTGTGTGTGTGTGTGTGTGTGTGTGTGTGTGTGTGTGTGTGTGAGAGAGAGAGAGAGAGAGAGAGAGAGAGAGAGAGTCTGTGTCTGTGCATGAGAGGTCATACTGATACAACACAACTCTACAAATATTGACCAACACTGGATTTTGATAAACACATTAACTTAATCAGAATTCATTTTATTTGACCGTTCCATATCATAGTGCAGTTAACATAACCCAACATAACCCAAAATGTAACATAACTGAAAATGAAATGATCCGTTTGGCAAATCAAGCTCCTGATGCGCACTGAGAGCTCATTTTGGAAGCAGGAACTCCTTTCCACCATTAGGTGGTACTGTCCACAACCTGTTAATGTTATTGACTAGAATAGGTTAAAACTGCAACATCATATGAAATCACTCTTCTGAATGATTGTTGTGCAGGATAAATATGATTTTTGAGTAGGTGTTGTATTGTGTCATAATTACCGCACACTGTATAAGTAAATTTGCTTTCCCTTGATTTCTTTATTTTTCCAAAGTTAATTGTTGTTGCCTGTTTCTTCGTCTCACCCTTCTCATTCGTCTTCGTCTTCTACTTATTATCATCATTATCATAAAACTTTCATTTATGCCCTACATCTACAATGTGTTATTGCTCTTAGCGCACAGCGTGTTTACTGAGGGATCTTTCCAAATGTCAAGGCCGTTCCGTTGCGAATGGCTAAGCAAACATTGGCAGATTGGTCTCACAAAACATTTGAGTATTTCGATCCTTTCTCAAAAGAAAGGGTTTGATTTGATTAATAAGAGCCACATCGGTCTGGACATCATTATGGTAAGCTATGGTAGTGTCTGATTCTGTAAACGGCAGAAATTTTACCACATACCACAAATTTTTACATAAAAATTGAAAGTGATACTTGTTCAGTGCTGAAATGTCATGACTTAATCCCTTGACTTGCTTATCTCACCCTGTCATTGTGATGTTAGCGCGCTCTACTCCTTTAAACCCTCATGAATCCGTCTAATCACACATAGCGCAGCAGTTTTGTAAGGAATCACTGAATCATGGGAACCACAGTGATAATGCGCACTTCTCTGTCTCCCAGGCAACCACTATACGTTTCTGTGGATGAAGTCATTTGTTACGCTAATCGTTGCCATGGCTACAACCTAGAGAGGGCGCTGCGGAGGAGCGTTCCACGTAAAATGACGCAGGGCGGGGGCGTGCCCGCGCTGCGCGCTGCGCAAGGCTGCTTGTTGTTCCCGCAGAGAGGCGAGAAGATGGCGGCCGTGTCTAGCGGAGGTGCTGCTGGGTCCGCTGCGGCCGGGATTACGCACCCTCCCCGACAGACCCACGTAGTGATGGGCCCTCCAAACCGAGCCCAGCCATCCCCCGGGATCAGCCCCTCAGGTCATACCAGCACGGTCAGCGGGTGCATCACCAATCCTGGCCACACTTCGGCCACCAGGCCCCCCCCTGCCCGAGTGGGCCACTACGAAATCGAGCGGACCATCGGCAAGGGAAATTTCGCGGTTGTTAAACTAGCCACACACACCATTACTAAAGCTAAGGTAAGTTGACTGCTGTCTGGACGTTAGAGGTGTACTATTAGAAGCTGTCACTTATTTGTTTTAAGCTTTTTCGATTATCTTCTCGGGAAAAAGCTGGGGCCTCCATGCTCAGGAGAGACAACAGGCAGCCCGCTTTGGTGGCACCGCCGCTGTGTACCAGGTCCGTTCGACACGGGACGTCACCTTCAGCTGTTGGGTGACAAAATACTCCTCACAGATACATTATCTTTTAAATATACCAACTCTTGGTATTAAAAAGCGCCAGAAAGGCCCGAGGTTTACGTGTGGGAGAGCGCAGAGGACGGAGAGAAGGGTATTGACGAAGATGAAAAAGAGTAGACAGAGCGATCTGGTTTTAGCTAGCTTAGCTCATGGGCTAATTAGCAAATTGGCAATATTTCGATGTTGATAAGAGAGATGATGTAGTAAAAGCCCAATGACTTCGGACAACTCCACTGATTACCTTTAAGCTTATAATTAGACTCTGAAGCTGGTGGGGACGTAACTTAGCTGTTGGTATCTATCTTGAAAATGTACCGGTAAATAAAGTAGAGCCAGAGAAGACAGACTTTTTTTTGTTTTTGTATTTGTTTTTGTTTTTACCTTTCCAAGCCGAAAGCCGAATATACCTACTGCTTTTCATAAGGTGTTTGTGATTAGAAAGTTTTTGTCAGTGTTGAAACCTAACCGGTTTGTCAGAGCTGCATTTTATCTTCGTGCATCGGGTTTTGTGGCATTTAGAAGTCCTCTTCGTTAATAGTTAGATGACATATTAATGACTTCTCCATACAACGAGCGAAACATCGACATGAATTAAATCTGTGTTTTTATTACTATCGCTACACAATTTGAGTGTACGTAGATGCGTTTGCATAAGTGGGTGCCAGCTAGTTTTAAACGGCATGATTGACAACATTGACGAAACGTCCTTCAGTAAACAAGCGATCGCCATGGATAAAAACCCCCTTTCAGGATCAGCTTCCCTACGATGAAGTTACTAGTAATTCATTTCGCTTTTTGAATTGATTTTGTGTTTGTATCTGTAAAAAACATTCATTTGTAGAGGACGATTAGGGTATTAATAATGGGGGTTATCCTAACCAGCTTATTCAGAGGCTTTCCCATGGTAGTGTTGTTTTCCTCTGGTTGGTGTGGTTGCACTAAAAAGTCCCCCTCAAGCAAAAATGACAAAATCTGTGTGAAAAGCATCAGTAGTTGTAGTCTGTGTCTGACTAAGCATGACTGCTGTGATCAGTAGTTTGTGTCCTGAACCTTTGGAGCCAATAGGATTAACTGAAGCCTTCTCTGATGTCCGTAATATGGCTTTTCTTTTTGTCTGACGTGGAACAATTCAAATAGCATAGAGGCATGCTGCTGAGTGTGTTGATGTACCTCTGTGTCCTTGTTGACATACACACAGACGTGCAGACATGGATCATTTGAATGCTTTGCGCTGCATGACTGAGGGAACCTTCAGTTTAGTTTTGTGACAAAAAATAAACTAGGATCAGTGAGTCAATGAGTGGTTTTCATCGCTGCTGAAGATGCTACTGGATGGACCCGAGTTGTGTTATGACTATAGCACAAGTTAAAGACTAGCTAGTATGATAGAAGGGTTCTCAGTCTCTTATAAGAACAAAGCAAGGGCAATAGCAGACTATATTGTTTTTGCTAGTCTGGACGGGTGTCTGAGAGACGGGCAAAGGATGAAATAACAGAATGAAAGAGAGGCCTTGTTTGTTGGTGATAGTTACAGACAGACCCAGTCAGCTCATAAATTAGATGAACATGCACAAGTGTCTCAGCGTCCCCAGTTGCTCATGAATATAAGAAGAATTAGAGTGTGCTTCACCAACCCAGTGGATATCATGAATATGGATATGATGATCAGTCATCAACTCAAATGTGCACAGGAGCCAAATTTTTATAGCCCAGGTTTTCATAAGGATCCAATGAGAAATGCTGACTAGTCAAAAATAGCCCAACAGCTCTCTCCATTGTTAAATGGAGGTGGATGCTATCCTGCAGTGGAGTCAAACAGAAGAGACCTGGTATTATAAGCGCCATAGCTTAGAGACGTGCATAGGAATGGTCACTTTCAGTGCCTCATTTCAATTCTCTTGTTTTGTCAAACCTGAAGGGTTCAACAGGGATGGTTTATTTCCCCCAAAGTGCTCAACTAGTTCAGCGAAGGCTTTTGCCAATGCTTGGCAAACCGGTGCTGTTGCTGCATCGGTAGTTACACAGCATGCATCTTCAGCGGAAGACAAGTGGTGTGCTGCACGTGAATGTGGTAACAATGAAAGTTCATTTTAGTCAAGGGTCAAGTCAGAACAAGAGCAATGTTAGTGTTTCAGTAAAGTCTCTTTATGTCTTCTCACTATGGAAATCCTTGTTGTCATACCCCCTTCAGCAAGGGCTGAGTCTATTAATTACTCAGTCTTGACTTTATCTAGTGCAGGGTTCAACATCAACAGGTGCCTGCTTGGCAAGAAGAACAAAGCTTTAAAATTTAGGACGTTGAAACGTCTCATTCTGTTGTATGATTTCATATTCTTTAAAATGGAAACATAGATGAAAGCATTGTGATTTTTCTTAGGCCATGAGAAAAATCATGATGCTTTCAACTATGTTTCCATTTTAAAGAATGTGAAGTCTACAGAGGCATCTTTATTCCTGTTATAGTTGTAGACTCTGTTAAAAAATATATTTTAAAGGATGATATCATGTACTATGCTAAATTAGCCTGAAAATGGAGGTCAAATGTTGTGATTGATCAGATTTTGACATACTACCAGCTTATTCATTACCACACCTTACAATGAATGAACTGTGATTCAGTTGCTGCTGGTAAAAAACAGAATATTTGCTTGCACACACCTTTGTCTCATTTTCCTTGCTCCATCTTTGTTCTTTACCATTAGATTTGGCTGGTTTTAGCCAAACAAGCAATTTAATCAGGCAAAAGTTGTTGTAAACAGAGCGAATGGGAGAGCATTCTTTAAGGCTGGTTTATACTAGCGCGTAGCCTCCGCGCGGCGGGACCCGCAGAGGCTACGCAGACCCTCTGTGTGTTTATACTCCTGCGTAGGGAAACGGGTCGGGTCGCAGTGTTTTTTCCGGCTCTACAGGCAGCGGCAGGATGGTACCGGTCAATAAACTCCGCCACGCTGAGATTTTTCAGTGTTTCAACATACAAATTTACAATCTACTGATAACATGCAATGATCAGTTTTTCAGAGCAGCTGTTAGATGAGCTGCACCGTCCGATAATTTTCCACGTGAGTCATTACTGGCGTCTTCGTGGATTTTGTGTCATAAATTACCAACGCAGCTGCAGGATCAGTGAAGTAAACTGTAGTCAGATCTGGAAAAGTGCAGTTTTATTTCACTTTTATCCGCGGTTTAAAAGGTAGTCAGATATCCGGAAACTAGTATCACAATCTGACCAATCACAGAGGAGAACTTCCGCGTCTCTGCGTCCGCGTAGCCGGCTGCAGTCAGGTCTGGAAG
>JAVQJG010055086.1:0-13008 GCA_036024015.1 Craterocephalus amniculus | reverse complement strand
ACTTAATAAATGTGCGGAAATAAGTAATAACTGTATTATTGATAAGTTTTATGGGGCCCTCAGGGAACTTGGGGCCCTAGGCAACCGCCTAGTTTTGCCTAATGGTAAGTCCGCCACTGCCCTGGATAATGGTTCAGTGCGGCCTTGGTTGACCCAGAAACAGACCGTGACCCTCACTGTTACCTCCCTATCATTTTTATGTTCATAAATCCATCGTTTTTGGAAAGTTTCCTTGAAGTACGATAAAAGATTCTTCGTCTCTGAAGTCTTTTCATTCTCCAAAATGAAACATGAAATCTGTTAAAACCCTTGTTTTTGTATCTTTACCATCACTCACAGTTTCACACTCTGCTGTCAGGCTCCTTCAGCACATGGAATCATTTTCTCTGACAGCAGAGATTTTTCAGACTTTTCTTTAACTCATCATCTGTGACAGTCCAAATTCTTGGCTGTTTGACAGATTGTCTCCCTGCTTCATTTTGCCATCAGACATCTGGAGATGCAATTTTTGTCCAGATTTTTTCCACAATGGCAGGAAAAAACAGTTACTTAAGCTTACTTAAGTACTCCCACTGAGCTAACCAAACGCAAGAAAACCATTTAATGCTAAATTACTGTAATGAATAGTGAGCATAAATACATTTACTTCTAGATCATATGGTATCGATCAAATCTCATGTATCTAGATGTTCTGTCACCTTTATGTCAATAACATTTCTGGAATGTTAGTTTGCACAATGAGACGGTGTCAAAATGACTGCTGAAACCCTCTTCCTCTCTTCTTCTCTTCATCAGAGTTAAAGTCAGAGGGTACAATCACACACTGTAATGTCATTAAAACATAATCCCGGTCACCTTTGATGTTCTTTACTTCTAAAGTTCCTCTTATATCACTAAACAGACAGCAAAATATTTTTCAGTCACCATCATTGACCTCATACCAACAATAATCCATCCTTCACCATAGTTTTTCTGTGGACATTAATCACGTTTTTGTTTTTTGTTTTTTTTGCACAAAACAAAGAGTTATTAAGTTTGAGCTCTAAAAACTAATTCTTCCTTTAATTTATGTCAATCACTCAAGTAAAAAAAAAAATAAAACATTTTTTGAGGCAGTTTAACTCTGATTTGAGGTTCTTGCCATAATGTCCATCTTTTATGAACAGTCTGGGGCTGAGTCAAACAACCATAATTAAAATATGTTCAACTTTGAGGTTGAGCTCTTTTCTAACCATATTTCCCACAGAAAAAAAAATCTTTCACATAGGATTTTATTTATAGGTTTTTGGTGGCCTCCAATTATTGATCTAGATCCAGTAGAATTCATATGGGAAAGGGGTGAAACAGGGTATTCAATTCAGATGATAAGCCGAGAGGAAAGGAGCTAATATTTAATATTAATATGTTGTCACATTTTAAAGTCACTTCTGTCTCACCAGCGGTCCTGGTGCCTTGTGTGCATCTATTATTTGTAGCTTTTCTATGTCACACCACATCACTTAATCATTCTTTCATTTCTCATGAGGGGGTATGGGATCAATAGGTTATCTCTTTTTTCAGAACCAAGTGATAGAAATCAAAGAAATCTCTTTCTGCTGTAGGTCCCCTATGAGCTTTCCTTCACTCAGAGTAGGCTACATGTGCAGCTGTACCAGGATCAGCCTGATCATTACCCCGCTGTGCACTAAATCAGGCTCATGCAGATTGCTACTAAATACTGAAAATGGCATGAAAAATTAAAACCGCCGAGCCCATTTGTGCAGCAACATTTTCTTGATAAATCTAACCCTGAATGCGTCTCTGGTACATCAGTTGCTTTCCTTGTTGAATGCTCTCAACAATATATCAAAAGTTATGGAACTGAACAACGCTTTAATCATGATTCTGAGAGCTTTGGCAGAAATAAACACACAGCATAGCTGGATTCATGTGTAAAAAGGCTTGTCGGGAGTTTTATTTTACCATTTAAAGTGGCAGATATACATATTTGAGTCGAAAGGAAAACTTACTTTGCAGCAGGTGAAGACGTTTAGTTTCATTTTTTTTAATAGTTAAAAAATGTAAAGTGTGGAAACTCAGCAGTCTGACAGCTCGAAGTGATAGAAAGGCTCACTCAACCTTTTTATCCCCATAATACGAATACGTGAAATTTTTCTTGCCATAGAAATGCAACACTCACTTAATCTTCTTAACGCCATCCTGCCACATAGGCAGCCAGCATTTGGGCTGCCTGCACTGCACTGATTGGATGATATGAATCACCTCAACATGACAAACACTCAGCAAAACCCACAGCATTTTGATTTACAAAGTTGGATTAGCGTCTTAAGCTGTCTCCCCAAACTCTTCTCCTCCTTTCTCATTTTATAGTTTTCTCTTTCAGGGGAGAAAATTGCCATCATTTAGTGCTGTCACAGCAGGGTTCATTGTCCTGCCATTATCCCAGGGACAAAGCTGCTATGACATTGAGTTAATCCCTGCTTGTTTCAGTTTTGCTTTTGGAGGAGAAAAAAGATAATGAGTTCAGGTAAGTGATGGCAAGGAGGCAGCATATCTGAGCTGAAACGGACAACAATGATTGAAAGAGTTCAAAAAAGGATAAAATGCAATTTACCAGGCAAATTGGTTCGATTCCTTCAAGAATGTGAACATGGTGGGCCTCCCTGGGAGGTTTCTTCTCCTTGAACTTGATGGAAAACTTGGCGGAGGACTAAACCTGCCTCTGGGAATGTCACACATTCTGAAAAAACACCGAGACATGTTTAAAAATCTTTATCGCCACGAAGAGTGAAGCTCAACCTGTGCAGGAAGGAGTAAGGCAAGGTTTTGGGTGGCGGAGTTGTCAGTCTGAAGACATGACATGTAAAGACACAATCTATTGAATATAAGGATATCTGACCTGCAGAACTCACTGTCTCTGATAAATTTTTTAAAGAGTTAGAATACAGCTAAAGCTGCCAAAGGTTTTACACTGTGTGTAAACAAACAGAATTCAAACATGTCTGCTGAGTAAAGGCACATTTTTATTTTATAATTCCAAGTCAAAAAATGAAGTGATTTAATTATGGCTGTTTGGCGCTAAAGCAGGGGTGGTTTTACAGGGACTGGTTTTTATTCCTTCAGGACAAAAAGTCGTCCTCTAAAACGTACTCGCTTTCATCAAGGCAAACTAAAAAGATGTCTTAGAATAAAGTAGAAAGATCAAATTTGTTTTTAAAATTGAGCTGTTAAATGGTAAATGCTAAAGACTCCCAAATGTCCATCTTTCTTTTTTCTTTTTTTTTTTACCAACTCCACCAAACAGTGTTTTGTGTACCAGGTGATTATTTTTTCCCTCCTGTTCTCCTCTTCGTAGTTTTATTTCTGTGTATTTAGGGTTGATTGACAGGAGGCAGAAGTCTGATAACCTTTAACAAATTCGATCTAGCAGGTCATTGCTTTTCTATAATAAAATATCTGCCATTGTCAAATTGTTGTTGGAAGATTTATGTCTGACATTCAGAAAGATGGGTTTAGACTTCCTGATGCATTGAATCAACTTAATAATACAGTCTGCATGTATATTACAGGCCACAGGGATGTTTTGTACTTTGTAAACCAGCAACTGTGCTCTTATTGGTCCATCTTAATGGTATTTTCACTTTAATTAAGTAGGTCACTGCCAGCTGAGTGACACCTGTTTTGCTTGTTATCAGTATCTCACTTTTCACTTCCATCAGTATAATGAAAAGGTGCCCTTTCCCACATCAGAATAGGCCCAGTTAGCCACTAATATCTACCAGAACTAGTAAAGGGCTTATAGAGGCAGAGAGGATCAGGACCAGTGCAGTGCTGGAGTTTTACCCAGGAAACAGGGGTTTGCACTAGCTATTTATAATAATGTTTAATAATGAATAATAATGAAAAACAATATATATTCAATCATTATTCATTAGATCTGAAAGCACATGGTATCTTATTCAAGAATTACCCATACAACCACTAATAAGAGCATTTTGGGTTGAGATTACCTGTTGCATAGATGACTAAGGTATCAGTGTTATTTAGAGGGACATAATGGTCAAAACGCAGAATAAGCCCAGCACATCATTAAGGATAAATAGCTGCTAACCCAGAGGTCAGTCTGTGGGCTAATACTGGTCACATGAAAAGTAGAGGCCATGGGTAGAGAGGAGTTCAGACAGTGGGGGACTGATGTGCAGTTTTTGGCTGGTCAGGCAGAAAATAATCATCTAGAGTGATTTGTAAGGATGAGAGATGACTATCAGAAATAGAGTTGCATAATCAGCAAAAGCACCCTGTTTTCTGTTTCCATGTGTTCAAAGTGCAAAGTGACATGCTTTGCATTTTTGGCTTTGGCTGTTCAGACTCTGACAACACAACCCTTTGATTAGTTTCAGGAAAAAGAAAAGGTTTTGAGTTTGAATAGACTTAATTGTTGAACGTACAGCTAGCTGTCTGTGGCTGGTGTTGTTTTCTGCTTCTAAGTGCCTGGCGGTGATGTCTGTTTGATAGAAATGTTTCTCTCTGGAATTAAATTTGCCTGTAGCCATCAGAACAACATGTTACTCTTTTGTGTTTGCTTTGTTCTTTAATTCAGCGTCTGTGCGAACAGCTTATTGCAACACATTGTAGTTTCATTGTGACAGGAGTTGCAGCTCTGAAAGAGTCACAATTATCCTCAATAATGCTGCATATTTTCTAAATCATCTATAATTCCATCCAACTTTTAACCATATTCATGGTTAAAAGTTGGTGCATTCTATTACACTGTGCTACCTGTCCAGCTAATTACTGCCTCACCTGAGTATCCATGGAAGTCAATGTGACATTTGTTGTGATTTGACATGATCATTTAGTAAAACCATGTTTGTGTTTCATGTTTGTGTGATGTAATGACTGCATGTAATATCTGAGAATTTGGCCCTATGGAGCAGAGTGATGTTGTCCATGACTAGTTAGTAACCTAGTTAGTAAGTGTGAAACATTTCATTAACTGGACTTTAAAGGAGCAACAGTTTTGCACTATGAGCAAGAACAGTTCAGTTTGCAGTGTAAGCCCCGCCCCTAAGAGTTTTGCCTTGTGAGAAACTACTCTGTTCTCCCTTATGCTTCTGTCCAACTTGATGTGGATGAGAACGTGCACATCTCATAATTGTGTATGAGATTCTCCAGAGGAAACTTGCATCTTCCATTGAATTTTCTGTTTTGGCTGCAGAAAATGGCTGCATGACACTTTTTCCACTTACATCCCCGGCAGTGCAAATGATAGCATAACAAGCTGTTGCTTTCATAAGTTGTTAGTTTACTGTACAGTAACAGCCTGGCTAGAAAGGTTTTCTGCAGATGCATGATTATGTTAAAGGCCACATTATAAAATAACTTCCCAACCTACTAAGTATCTGAACAACCACTGTGATTGACAATTATCTTATGATGTAAAGAAGTTTGTTTGTTGTTCATTATAAAGTTTGACTGTGCGCTAAATGCTAGCGGGACTTAGTCACAATGTGTTTATATATTATATTTGTATAGAGACACAGAGGTCGACATGGTCAAACCACTAGAGGAAGAGTCAGTAGCGGAAGACGTGGTCTGGGTAAGATGTTAATAAAGATGAAAGCAATTAAAAAGATACCATCTAGGATGACTTGTACTACAGTTTCCAGTCCAAATTTAGTCCTGGGTGGTCCTCAACCACAATGTATCAAGATTCACACAAGATTTGTGCTCTTGTGCTTAAAGTCTCTCTTCTCCTCAGTTTAGATCCTTTTTGGCTGTTTTGCTGTATATGCAGTGACAGGATGTTTCCAAGCTTCTCCCTCGTTAGCCATGCTGTTCTACAAGATCTGTCCTGCACGCACTAGGAGAGAGACAGCTATTTGCTATTCAAAGCTCCTTGTTTAGCAATAGGTAAAAACAACCAGTCATGGAAAGCTCAGGAGCTAGTTAGCATTAGCAGCTTCCACCAACTTAAAAGGCCTGACGTGAACATACGCACAATCAATAAGTAATTCTTCAAAATGAAATGACCTCTTTAACCACTTTATATACTGTGTAAAAAGCATTTATTATAACAAGGTTAGAAAATATCAAGTATAGTTTCTTTAACATGATAAAAAAGTAATCTGGTGTTTATTTGTGTTGGCATATTACTGTATCGCTCAATATGTTGCTTTCCCAACAAATAACTGAAGAAATTTCTTCGTAAAGCTGTAATAAAAAATATCTTGTACTGCTATGGTGGTAAGAAATTAGCTAAAAAAAAAAAAAAAAAGGTGACTGTACAGTAGAAGAAATAGACACACCTTAAGACCACATGACCCGTAGGTTTCTGAAGAGCCGACTTGAGGCTTGTTGGGCAGCTCCTACCTTTGCCAGCGAACAGAGTAAGGCAGGCTAAAGCTAAGGCTGTTAGTTGCCGAAAACTGTGGTTGTCCAATCCTCTCTTTTTGTCGGATCTCCTGTCACTCAAGAGGACATGCCCCTAATTATGGAGAATTTCCAGTTTAAATAACATCTAACTGGATGTGTTATGAATAAATTTCCTCCCCCCACAGCTTTCACAAAGGTAAACTTGACCTATTAAAGTTAAAATATATTTTGTTCCAGGTTGTAATCATGTTTGTTTCTGCTATGAAGTTGGCCTTTTTAACGTGCAAGTCAATGGCGATGTGCTCTGTTTGGAGCTAGCGCCTCACGGACGAGCTGACATTGTTGGTACTTCGGCATAGGCTTCACGTTTCTAAGCCAGAGGTTGCTGCTTGTTCGTAACGGGCTATAAGGTCACATATTAATTCTATCTGATTTATCCAGAGTGAGAAAAAGATTTGCTGTTCCAAATTTGCTAAACCTGGGAATTGCCTCCCTGCCCCTTCTCATCTCAGCAGAATATCAAAAAGATGATAGCAAGTAAGTATCACCTTGTGATCTATTGATTGCTCTTGTCAGCTTTGGCAATCTGGCCTCATCCATCGGTCTGCACTCTTATTATTTAAGTTCCCTGCAAACCAAGGTAAGCCTGTCCTCTACCTGACAAAATGCAGCTCCCTCCATCATCCATCCACCACCACCGGCCTCATTGGCCTACTCACAGCTGTGCACAAGAGCCTTCTCATAGTTCACTAATCCCCCTCATTAAGCCAGGCCCCAAGGCTCTCGTTACTGTTCATCTATTCCCACATGCCTTGTACCATACTTGTTGCTTTCATCTTTGGCAGCATGTGCAAATGTCATGAATTTGCCATGTGCAGTTTGGTGTGTGTGTCAGGATCTTAACGTCTTTATCAGCTGCAGGGACAGATGATATGGAGAAATTCAGCTGTTCTGCAGGGAAAAGGTATTGAGTGGAAATCTCTTTGTAAGATTTCTTCTTAACAAGTTGCAGAGATAGTTAGTTATTTATGTGTGCATTTTGTGTTGGACTCTAGGTTATGCCTCTGGACAGAATCCATCTTTGCCTTTCATGTTGCAATTTTATCTTAATATCGTATTTGTAGATGAAGCCACCCTGAGGTTCAGGGTGGGGAAAAACAAATTACTGCCTGGAAATGTGAGTTATATTTGAGCGCTTCTGTATGCTCCAGTTTTTGTAAAGGTTGTAGCAGAGCCACAAATCCTCAGGGGATTTGTAATACCCTCCCTTTTGAAGTTGAACTTTCGGGATTTCCTTATTAAAAGCTCGATATTCTGATTCATTCTGGAAAAAAAAACTGAGGCAAATCGGGAGCTGCGATGTCGGTAGCCAGCTTGTATCTGACAACCTCTGTGATGCACGCCCATCCAGTCATAACGCCCTCTGACAAACAATGCTAAAACTCTGTTGACAGCAGTGGGAGAACGGCTAAAAGTCTCTGAGACTGAATCACAAACTTTAGCAGCTTTGGCTTTTCATGAGAAATATGCCAAAAGTGATCAGATGCTTTGTTCATAAATGACCAGCAGTGTGAATTTTTATTATTTTTAATGCAAGAAGGGAGTGGAAGGGGTGTGAAATGCTGCATCACAGGAGTTTAACATATCTGACATGGAATTAAACTGTAGAACAGGGGTGGACCAGGTGATAACTGCCAAACATTACTCAACACTTCTTTTTGCTACATACAATGTGGCATGTTATTATGTGTGAAAAATCTACAGCTACAGTGATGATTTATTTGTGCGACATGACTTGGATAATCATTAATTTATTTATTTTTGGGTAGTATTATTTTCGAGAGAACTTCATGTTGCAGAAGATTTTATTTGTTACAAAAATCTTAGGTTAGGTTCTCAGTATGTCAAAAATTGTGAATTCCATTATTGTGTGATTTACATCAAAAGGCTGTTAAACTATTTATTTTATAATGATTGACTTTGAAACAATCAAAAATTTTACAAGGTAGTCATCATTTGTATTGTAAAGTGAATTACTAGACTCAGGTAATAATGAAATTGCTGTAGAAAGATTAAAGGAAAAGTGAAAATAATCCTAAATATGAATTTGTTTTTTGCTTGTTATGAAGACTTGCTTCTATTCTACACTTTCTATTTTTATTTTTATTTTTTTTGTGGATGCGCATCATTGTTGTTTTCTTTGTTTGTTGTGTTTTGTTTTGATTTACAACTTAAAGTATACTGTCACTCAGCAAGTAGTATTATTAATGGAATACTCCGCCCTCAGAATGATGTGCCTTCCATTGTTTACTCACCCTGATGCTGATTGAGATGTTGGAACACTTTCTTGATATTCATCATGTAGCCGGAGATATCGGGAGGTTTACATCTTAGTTCTCTGCGGCTACAACGATGCTAAATAGAGCCCGGTGAAAAAAGTCCACAAACACTTGTCAATATTCCTCCATACCGCTCGTCCAATGCAGTCCGCGGGTCCTGTTTCGGTAGCATCCATAATTTATTTGCAACAGCATAATTTAGAATATTTTAGGAGCCTAAACCATGGCCCAAACCGTTAGCATGTTTACTTATTGGATGCGCGTACCTGCGCGATGCACGCGCTCATGCGCATCCAGGAAGTAAACAGGCTAACGGGTTTGGACTTTATGTTTGAAATTCAGTATAGAAGACAGACCATACAGACAGATGTAAACTGCATTTGAAAATAATTCCTTTTCCCCGATGGAGGACACATGATTAACAGCATCAGTCTTTGTTTTTTTCCATAATCGCAACACCATCAATATTGTATTTTTACTTGTGCAGTTATTAAATAACTTTACTAAAAGCTGTCTAGCTTTAGCGAGTTCCATAATATCAAATATCTCAAGTGGAATATTTGTCATATACGCTGAAGCATATGAATTATGATTAAACGCAGAATGTAACCCAATGTCATGCATGCATATCTTATACTCATACTTACATCGAGCCTTCCCCCATCATGCTTTTCCGCTGACATATTTCCCAGTCAGCTTTAGATGTAACAATTATATTTTGACAGCCTCTTATAAAGAAAAGATCAGGTACAGTAAAAAGAAAAAAAAACACATAGCTATGAAAAATTAAGATTACCAAAGCTATGTATTTCCAACCTACAGCCGACATGACAGCATTAAAGCATTGTGAGTCAATTATTTCTTCTTGTATAACTCTTCAAGAAAGCACTCCCCCAGTGCAGCAATAATGCACCATAGCCTCAAAAATGCCTGCATATTTCCTTAACATGTGCACTTCCTTAAACTGAATGACAAAATTAGTTATTTATGTTAACAACTGTGCAAAACCCAGATGCAGACAAACAAAGAAGGGAGTTTAGAGTTGCTTTTGCAGAAACTATATTATCAACACATAGAAACATGAGTAAATGGAAGATAAGCTTCTTAACATGGACCACAGCCAAAGAATTATGGTTTTATTGGAAAGGTCAAAGAGTAAGACCTTCCAGGAAATAAAGTAATACTTTAATCTCTCAAATACTAAATCAAATGAGCCCATTTTTTCATTCCTGCTGTATGTTTCTTTAATGTCGCTATTTTCAAAGTATTAGGTACAAAATGCAGATTGAATCAGTAAGAGGACAACTTGTTCACCTCTTGTGTTTCTTACTGATATGAAATACATTATAAGATATAAATGTATAAAGTCAATATCTGTATAAAATGAGCAAATTTTGACAAACTATAGCGACTGTATTATTCAACCAAAATACTTCAAACTTCACTATAAAATAGTTTGTTTCAAGGTTGATATGCAGATACATTTGCATAAATTATTGCTTTCGTTATAAGTGGGGCGGAGTGGTGAAATTGTGACCTTTGCAACTATGCAAACCAGTTCAAAGTTATTAATTGGTGGGTCTGTAAGGGCTGGGATATACTTGCTGTGTACGTGCGCGTGTCCGCAAGCGCTCTTTCTGGTCTGTGTACATACTTGCTGTAAACTACGTAGGCACAGCGCGGCCAAAGCGGTCAATGCCGGAGGGTACCACTAGGCGGAGTATGCAGCACTTGTACTCTCAAAGTGACAAGCTGCTGGTCAGGTGTGTTTCCGTTTTTTTCCCCTAACAACGACTTGAATTTAGACTTTGAAATCGAGGTAAAAGGTTGACAATTTTACTTTACAGTAGAAACTAAAGGGGAAAAGGCCTTACCCCCGTTAGATGCGTTAAATGTGGCCGGTGAGCACGTAAATGCGGTCCGTGCGGTCCATTGACAAAAATGGTGCATGAGCACTTCTAGCGGTTACGTCAATATCGCAGTTCGCGCACGCGTCGCGTTACCTCGCGTCAACGCGAGCCGCCGACATGCCGAACTGACATTAGCGACGCACTGCGGCCATGATGCGTACACGGACGCGTCGCCAGCAGCAAGTATATCCCAGCCCTAAGAGGGAGGAGCAGAGAGGGGAGAGGGGCAGAATTAAGTAGCCTCACAGCCTGCGGATACAGACTGTTAGCCAGTATTGCTGTTCTGACCTGTATGGGCCTCTACCTTCTCCCTAAAGGCAGCAGACGGAAAAGGTGGTGAGCAGGATGGTGTTGGTCCCGTATGATGTTGCGCACTCTTTTTTCAGGCAGCGGGTAGAGTAGGTGGTGCTGATCTCAGGTTACAACTCGCTGGAGAGCCTGTTGGTCAGCCTTAGTGCAGCTGGAGAACCACACTAAGAACTCATACTGTATTTCAGGATGCTGTTGATGGCACAGTTGCATGTTGAATGTTACAGTTTAGAAAACACATACAGAAATAAGTATGGCTTGTTTGGAACGGTTGCAAGCGCACTTCTTACACCTGTTGCATAGTCCTGGGAAGCAAAACCTTTGTTCTTGTTCTCAAAGCCACAAGAACAAAGTTGTGGTCCTGGTTTGAGAGTTCTTGCCGCTTGCTCTCAACACATCAGCTGAGCAGAAATTCTTCCGTGTCGGGCTCTGAGATGATTGTGTGATTGGTTGGACATTTGAGGTGGTGGGTGTGATTCACCTGGAAAAGCAAGGTCGAATGGATGGTTTTAGTGATCGGTGAGGAAGTATTAAAACAAATGCATGTGCCATATAAAGACACGGCACAAGCTGCTTCCACCTGAGTATGTAACAAGCTTTACGTTTAGCTGCATCTGAACAGACTACAAGACATCTGGAACAATGACATCTCAGACCAAAGCAGAGACGCCCGGCCAAAATGCACAGGAGCACGTTTTGGGAGAAAACCAAACAGCTTATTAGCACAAACACCTCAGAATCACTTAGGAGGCTGATGATTTGGGCTTGCTTTAAGCCACATCACATGGACACCTTGTAATCATGAACTCCTCTGGATACCAAAGTGTTTTTGAGTCCAGTGTGAGGCCATCTGTTCAACTGCCAAAGCTTGGCTGGAATTGGCTTGTGTAGCTGGACAATGACCCCAAACACAGCAGCATATCTACAACAGAATGACAGAAAGAAAATGAAAATAGTTGAGGTGTTGCAGTGGTCCAGTCAGTCGAGACCTTAGCCTGATTGAAATGCTGTAATGGGACCTTAAGAAAACTGTTCAGAAGAATAACTGCAATCCTACATTAAATGACGCACTTGAAAGTCTTTACAACCATGTGGGAGAAAAAGAATGTCTCACAGAGAACTATGACAAGAAGTGACTGCTGGTAAAAGTAGTTTGACCAGCTGGGTTTGACTTGAGTCTTTCACACAATACTTCTGCATTTTGACTTAGTTACTGTTAAATTATATGTTGTATTGTGCTGTTTTCTAATTGAAGTTGTTTATTTTTTCGTGTCTAAAACCGGATAGTTTTATGGTCCATTGGTTAAAGCCTAAACAAATGAATTATTTGATATTACTCATTTTCATCATGACTCTCTTTTTTTTTCATTTTAGCCCGGAGTAACACATGCAGGGAGCCATATTTGTCAGAAGCACCACTTTTATACAACCTTTTTCATTGTCAACATAGGAATGGATCTTAAATTTGTTCCCTGAAAAAGCCATGAACATGCTAGAATACCTTGTTTAACTATCAATGTTTTGATTTTATTCTTTGGAGATCCTGATAAGTCCTAACCTTTTGAGAGGCACGACATGCACTATTATTAGCAGTGTCTTCAAGAATATTTCAGGATTTTCTCTGCCCTGTTATCCAGGAAATAATACCATTTTCTTTCCCTTTTTTGTTTTATTTTTATTTTTTATGTATATTTCTATGGCTTGTGTAGACTTGTTGCTGCAGGCGCAGGTGAGAGAATGAAGTAAAGCATCAGGAACTCAGCTTAAAGGCCTGTCAATCTTTAACACAATGCACAGCCATCTATACTCATTCAGTGACAGAATTTACAACTGCTGCAAGTTGATTCTGAAAGGGAAAAGCTTTGCATTTTATCCTCTCTTGATATTTGCTTAATAAATATTATCTCAGTGCTTTAAGCCTCAAGGTAGTCTGATATATGTGCTCATGCATATTTATTTTGAATTTTTATTTTTCGTTTGAAGAAGACAGTTCATACACCTCTTCACTTAGTTTCATATATATTCCACAATCTTCTTTTCCCCATTTCCCCCCAAAACATGCAAACAACAATTAT
>JAVQJG010055082.1:0-12220 GCA_036024015.1 Craterocephalus amniculus | reverse complement strand
TGACCCGTTTAAACTTTGAATGGTGTTTCTACGTGGAAGCATGGCTGAGATCTAAGGTCTCAAAGAGGCCTTGGTTTTGAGGTTTTGAGCGACGAGATTTCGCCTCCGCCCCATTCATTTCCTATGGCAAAATTCCCGTCGGTTTTCTGGGAATATCGTCCACATAGTATTCCGGAATTCCGAACAAAGTCATTCCACACCATTCCCGGCCGAGCCGGTCGTTTTGGTGTAACTTTTGTGGGGGTCGTCCCAAAATCCTGGGACTAGATAGGTGCCAAAGTTCCCCGCGAGGAGAACTATAATAATAAGCGGGAATAAACGCAAAGCAATAGTAATATGTTGGCCTAATGCTTACAGCATTGGCCCCCAAATTAGGTTTCAGTGCACATCTTTATTATTCATTTTCATGCAATTTTTTAGCATTAGGTGTTGTTTTCCTGATCCCCGTCTGCACACGACCATGCGCTCTCATGACCTTTTATGACCTTTTCAGAGCGTTTATACAAACACATTTTAATCCAGCAGAAGATTTTTGAAAAAAGAAGCTCTTAAGCACAACTTACGGACAAATTTAAGTTGCCTAGAAGCCATTTGTGACTGAGGCTCAATGCATGCATGAATCAGAAGAAAATATCTTTATTTCTTTCTTATGGGCTTACCACATGGCTAAGCATTACTACTGCATGTTATGGCCATGGATTGCTAACAAGTGGGAATGATAAAATTAACTTGTGGTGGTCCTGTTCCTTTATCAAGCTTTGTTCTTCAACACTCAGCTGCAGCACTTTCACTAAATGCAAAGGTTAGCAGCTGAGTGTAATGTGGCAGGGATAGAAATCAATCGCTCCAAATCCAAGATCATGGTCCCCAGTGGGAAAAGTGTTTTATTCAGGTCAGGAATGATAACCCTCCCCAAGTGGAGAAGTATCTCAGTGTCTTGTTCACAAACATGTCCACCTGCGCATAATCAACAGGAAGACATAGACAACATAAACTGTAGGTAAAAGGGTGTTAAAAACAGACTGGAATTATTTTAAGCTTTGTGTATCTTGTCTCTCCAGTACAAACACATGGTTACCAAAAGCTCTGCATAGCTTGTCACATATAAACAAAGCAAGATGTGCAGGTGAAAGTTGTTTAAATGGAGACCTCTCATGCATTTGGCTGTGCGTCCATCTCAAACAGCTAACATTTGTGTTTACTCGACTCTAAAAACAAGAGTTTGATTCCTTTGAAGATTAAATTTTGAAAACACACCAATTTTTACATGAATCATTTCTTTGCCTTGGCTGCAGAAAAAAGTAATGAAATGAGCAATGAGTCATGTAAATGTTCTGTTTCTGATTTATTAGACCAGCTTTTCGGATCTATTCCACTACAAAGACAAAATCAGCCCTTTCTTAAAAGTTTCATACAAAAGCCGACAGGACAGTTTGTAATCCTCCACCCAGTTCCGAGCATCTCTGTGGAAGGTTTCCATCGCTCCCACATAACAAACTGGTGACACATGTGAGAAATATTCGTGACTGAGGCCAGCTTTGTTGAACACAGGGAGGTATTAGCAGAGAGCAGAGATCTGTCTCAGCTGACTTCCATCCGTCATCCCGCTTTTAAAACTTTTCACATTTGATTGATTCTTTTTTATTTTTCAATTGTAACAGTAATACCAGCAGCTCCTCAGAACCCTAAAACATCTGTTAGACCAGTCACGCCTTACTGTCAGCTTGCTACAGTAACATCTCTTATCTGCCCACACTGAATAAAAGTGCTTCTCTCCACATTCAGCCTCCCAGGAACTGCTTTAGTCAGAGTTTCCATTTTTAATCACTTTATTCATCTATTCTACATTAATCAGAGGGAAAAGTCTATAATCAAGCTAATAATCACACAGCTTTTAAATTTTTTGGATTGAGTTGTCTGATTTTATTCAGTTGGATGAAGGAAAACTGTACAGCAGATAAATGAATAGCATGGGAACTGAGGAAAGACGGGGGGGTTGAGTTTCATATTTTAGTTTTGGAAGAGAAATTTCATTTAAAAAGATAAAAGAACTTTTGGACACATTTCATTTAGTGACATCTGGTGGGGAAGGTGTACAAAGCAACACTGTAAAAGGTGTTGAACTGACTTCAATAGCTTGTAACTGTTGACATTAAAGCAACCAAATAAAGTTAATCAAAGTTAAAAGTTATTAGTCAAATTAACTGAAATAAGTTTAGTTCCTTTCAAATAAGAATCTGAATCACTGACTCAGTTTTGAGGAAAGTTCACTTAAGCCTAGTGTTGACCAAATCGATCGAAATATTGATGATATCAATGGCGGGATTGATTTTAATCAATACTTATGTAATAACAATGGTACACTCTCTTGTATATCCTGTTAAAGCAACCCGACTGTCTGTGTCAGTGCCTCTACACCAAACTTTGTCTCTTCTCCCTCCTCTTGAGTTTTGATGATGTACCGTCACATGACTTAGTAAGTAAACACCTGTGGATAATAAATAAGTTCCAAAGTAACCAGAACACTACACTGTTTATTTTCCATGCAACCCTACACTACTGAAAAGGTATTTTACATTTTTGTCTTTACATCCTTTTCAATCCCACTCACTGGTGCACTATTGCATTACTTTTACTAGCCTGATTCAAAAAGTAGACCCCTTTAGAAAAAAAAAACTCTTACAGTTAATATTCCAACACCTCCTAGTTCTAGTTAAGGAATCTAAAGAACATGCGAACAGTGAAACTAACAAAGAGAAGACAAGTGGAAGTGCTGTATTTCATCTGCAGATGTTAAGGTTTGTAGCACAGAAAGTTTTTTCTCTCCATACAATCTCTGGCCTCCACACTGCCAGAATATTCCTTAGATATGGCTCCACAGTGATGCCCCAGGGCGGGGCAGAGGGACAGTTCAGGGTACAGCATATTGGCCCCGTTCACCCACAGCCATTTACCAGCCAAGAAGCGCAGGCCCGTCCACACCTACAGACAAGCACAACAGATTAATCACTTTAAGTTAAGCACAACAGAGATCCCTCAGATGTGGGATTTTGAAACGGTTTTCCTTCTGCCTTCAGAAATCAGACTTCATTCATTAATTTTTTTCTCTATTTGTATTTACCTATTTATCTTTTTTTGCAGAAACTGAAAACTCCGATTCTGATTTAGTCAGTGAATGTCACACAGTTCAAACCTGCAAATATAAAACTACACTTGTAACATCAAAGATTACTGTTTCTTTCACGCCCTGTGAAAGAAAAGGGCTCCTAAATGTTCAAATCATTGCCTAGATCAAGGTTGGCTGCCCGTGGCTGTTGAAACCTTTTGCTTGGGCTTCAGAACAGATTCTGATCTTTACCTGTCACCTGGTTTTTTTCATACATTACACTACAAACATGGCCTCCAACAGACTCAGAGGTTGTGACTAGGGCTGTCCCGATCCAATACCAGTATCAGCATGCCGATACCGTTGCCGACACCAGGTGATCAAGATTTTCTATCTTTCTATATTCTATTTTTTTTTCTGTGTTTAAGAAAAAAATGGATCTAGGAAACATTCAGTGTGAATGTAGTTTAAGAATCTTCCCAGAATATCTAACACTGTTTAATCATGTAAACCCCACAGCAAAACTAAAACTATGAGAAGAGAAACTACATCTGCAACTTTTTAGAAAACAAAATGATTATTTTTCAACAACCAGCATCTGACAGAGATGCTGCTGTGTCTGATCTGTGTTTGATGCTTCTCTAATAGTTTTTCACTGCATGCATATTAGTATAATTTCAGACATAGAAAACTTGCGGCTGCTTGGTTAGGACAGTAACGCCTCCACAAATAGTTTGTTTTATAATCTTATAAAATGAAGAGTGTAATGTTGCAGTCTGACCTCAGACCATGTCGTGTTCATGACTGATGCAGTCAGACAATGTTTCTTAGAGAGGTGTGGTGGAAAAAATAACTTTACCTTCAAAGGAAAGAATAAAGCGAGGAGACTTCAACAGTCCCCCTCCAAGCTGTAAAGTTGCTTCTTCCACAACCTGTTAGCAGACCCAAACTCTGAACCCACCTCCTCGGTGTTAGCCAACTGCATCTTGGTCCTCAAGTAGTCATGTCCGTCACTGGGCTGCAGGCTGAGCAGCTCCAGCTCCTGGGCCCGGCAGTGGTTCAGCGCCTCCTCCCAGGTCTTGCTCTCTTCTATCAGCACCACATTCTCGGACAAGCAGATGTAAGGAAATGGGTTGCTGCAGTTTTGTGCGCTCATTTCCTTGGTTGTGGAGGAGATGGAGGCACAGTCGCCTCTGTTACTCGGCTCGTCCCATTTCCAGTTTGAATAGTTTGACAATCCAGGCAACCACTTCCACGTTTCACCTGCGGGAGACGTGCGAAAACTTCAGCCACACAGACGAGCTCACAGTCTGCTGTCCATGTGTGAGAAAGTCGACTATCCATCACAAGATTTGCTTTATGGCTGAAGACAGGAAGGAAATGCAACAAATCCTGAATAGTAGAGGCAACACAATAGCAAGTTTGTGTTGGCAGGGAGCTTCTTGGTTATTTTCTGGTTGAGACTTCTTGACATGAAGTAACAGAATCCTAAAATCTGACCCCTGAAAAGCTTGATGAAACAGACGTCGAGCCAAACATGCGGACTACATGCGATACCAGAGAATGAGTTATAAACATTAAATTTACAGGTTGCAACCTTTTGTCTTTACCTTCTCTGCGGAGTCCGATCCAGACAGGAAACTCCTGCTCATTCATAATGTTGGCCGAGTCCGAGCTTTTGAAACTTGCCAGATCGCCATAGTTGCTCCTGCAGTACTGTTGGGCCTCAGACCAGGTCTTTGAGCTGTTTATAAATATGTACTCGGGATTGCTGCCTGCATTTTCCTGACACATGAAAAACTTGACTGCTCCGCAATCTGCACCCCAAACCCTTGAAAGACAAATAGGAATAAAACAGTTTCATGTATTACATCAGTTTTTTCCCAGTAAAGGTAATTTTAAATCTTATCCCTATAGAATATAGGGGTGCACTTTGCCCTGTCAGTCTGTTATTCCCAGATAATGACCTGCGTAACATACACTATCCCTTACATATGACACAGTAAAGTCTATTGCATTCTATACTGTATATCATACTTCTTGATCGGAGCACTGATTTATGTGTTGAGCTCTCTCAGCCATCAGTTTCAGTTTGTAAAGACTTCACTTAACTAGATCTATATATGAAGTAAAAACAAAGACACAACAGCATGTGAAGAAAGATGGAAGGTTATTTGAATTTAAATATTCCAAAACACAGAAAAAACATTTAGAAAAGAAGCTAAAGAACAGTCTCCCTTTACTTTTTGTACAAGTAGTCAATGTTAATGCAGTCTTCACTGTCTGTTACGTTCTCCCCCCACGCAGTGAAGCTGTAGTTTCCTCCATCGGACCAGATCCAGTCATCCTTCGACCCTGGTTCTCTGTGCAGACCGATCCAGGCGCCATACTGCCGCAAGTCTATCCCATCCACATCTGACTGCTCGTGGAATATGGCAAGATCAGAATTGGGGGCCCTATGGGAAAAAAATCTAATAGTTTTATTTACAGAATGAGTAAACAGGAGGGTGTGCATCAGGACGTCCCAGGGTAATATTATTACTGAAGTACATTTACTGGTCTGGGGCATCTGGTCTTAGCACAATGTCAAGGAGGAAAGACATCAGCAGAGTTTCATCGTGGGTGGAACCTCATCTATCAACCTTTTGTAGGACGTGCTAGAAATGTTTTATAACACATTAAATTTAACGAGGAAGCATAAAAAATCCCTGTCCTAATCAACCAAACACAGATCAGTCAGCATGAACCCTACTTATCACCATGCATGTGCCAGTTTGTGGTAATTTTTAATTTTCAATACATTTAATATATTTGATAATTATTAATTTATTTTAAATCCCATTTATTTATGTAGCGTCTTCTTTTCTACTTTTATTTAGTTTTTTACTGAAGTACATTGTTTTGAAAAACTCCTTTATGTACTTTTTATACTCGTTGCACTCATCTTTTCTCATCATTTTTCTGCTTTATTTGATCTTTGCTTTTACTTTTGAACTTTTTTTTTCAAATTCCAATGTGTCTCTCCAGATTTCGGGGCAATAGCTGCTCGGTCTGCAGTGTCGTTGCCGTGGTGATGATCACCCTTTTCTGGGTGGTCCTGCACTGTGGGAGGAAGCCAGGGTACCTGTGAGAACATGCACATGCACAGGGAAAACGTGCCAATTCCACACAGAAAGGCTCCAGCTGAGGTCTTTTTCTTCAATTTATTTTCCCAAATTAATTTACTTCTAACAGTACAAAAAAAACATGAGGGGCAAGACATAGAAGTAAAAAAATATTTATATTTTTCCTTCCTCTTTTGAACAATTTCCCAAAAGATTACCATGACATGAGCTTGATACACTTTTGTTCACTTTCTGGTTATAGCAACAGGTACGAACCTCAGATTAACATCCACCTCTTTGCCACCCAGCAGTTTCCAATCCATATTTTCTTCAGAACATTTTATCATAGTTTCCTTTTTCTACTGGTATTTATGCTTTAACTCCTCACTCATATTCTATAATCCATCCCATAGTTTAATAAACATCCTCCTCTGTGTGGTATGAAAATGTTTTCTAAAAACCTCTTCCATTATAACTCCCGTTTTCTATTTTGAAACGTTTTAAATGTATTTTTTTTACGTTTTTTGCTTCGAACATAAAACCTGTTTCCATCTTAACCATGTCCTATAATTTCAGTGTATTTGTCTTTGTTTGAGTGCTGCCTCTTTTGTAGTATACATAATGTTTGCAGGTTTTTAAAAAAAATAAATTCAAGACCTGATATATGTAATTAAGCATGTAACAGGTTTTTGCTCTAACATGATTAATTTGGTGTTTCCAGCATATTTTATGGTTCTTTCTGTGAGATCTGCAGCACCTTACTGTTTATAATCAGAATTAATGACTATGATAATAAAAAGAGAATCTTACTCTTTGCAGGCGCTTTGTGCCTCCTCCCAGCTGTAAGTATAGTCAAAGTATTTGTAGTTTCTTTTCACAACTGATCCCAGTCCAGACACCGTACTGCTGAGGAAGAGGAGGAGGAAGACTCCTGACAGACTGCTCCTTACCAGAGCTCTGAGGTACAAAGAACATCATATTGAATCTTTCTGTCATCTGACTGTAGAATAATGTTAACATGTTATAAATAATCATTATGCAGGATGAGGAATTACCTGTCCTGGGCCATTTTTCAGCCGCTTTGGTCTTGAAGTGTTTGGTAAGCGGCCCCTGCTGCTTGCTGGGTCTCCTGAATCCAACAGGATGCCTGCTTACTTTGAGCTCCTCATTTCAGAGCGGTCATTTGAATACCACAAACACAAAAATCAACAAAGGGCTGCATCTTATCCCTGCTGCACCAGAACCATTTGACTTCTGGCAAATTACACTGGAAGATTTTCCTACAGTCCTGAAAAAAGAAAACATTTGGTCTAAGACAAGTCAAAAAGATCAGTGTGCTCTCCAGCATAATACATCATAGTTTCAAGAAACCAAATGCACGATCCTGTTTTTCCTGCTGCAACTTATCCTAGATTATAAATAAGCAGAATTATAGGATTCCATGTGGAGAAGCTTAGCCTTCATTAAACACACTACTAAAAATAAATAAAGGAAACACTTAAACATATTTATTTATGTAGCACATTTTCGGGTTCAAGACAATTCAAAGTGGTTTACACAGAACATTAAAAGCAAGAAAAGCAAGAAAGAAGAAGACACATCCACATAAACACACACACAAACATCACTAAAAAGATTAAAGAGAAGGTGTAGATTTCAGTCGTCAGTAGATGAGAAAAGACATGTTTTTATCCAAGACCTCTTAGATCTTGTTGGATGAACTATTCCAGGGGAAAATCTTTATTCATTACAAAGTGGGATGTGTTAAGAACAAAATAAAATATGAATGATCAGCTAATGAAAACCCTGAACCCACGAAGATCTGGATTCAGAATCATACTCTGAATAAAGGAGGAAAGATCAGATCACAGGCTAAGCCAAACTCTGTGGAAATTCCTTAAGACAATTCAGAATTCCGATCCAGTTGTGTGTGTGTGTGTGTGTGTGTGTGCGAGCACTCCACGTGCCTGTATGCTAGGGTTGGACAATAATGGAAAAAATAATAATCATGATTATTTTGATTGATATTGAAATCACAATTAATATACAGGATTATGCCTTGATTTAAAAAGTTTCTTGAACCACTAAAACTCAACCTCATACCATAAAACTTTTTTGAAAACACCCCGCAATAAATTAGAAAAAAATAAAGGAGTCAAATGATTTATTAAAATAATAATAGCAATGAAAAAATGAATGCTCAGTCTGTGCTATACTCCCTGCAGCTTGCTTCCTATAAAGCCACCAGTCTGCTCACTTCAGGATTCTTCTGGCTTCAGTGATGAACCAAAAATAGCAATATATAAAAACAATAAATAGAAATAAATAACCACCATCTATGGGCTCTCCTGTAAAACTTACATGTAAAATGATACGAGCCAAAAACAAAACCCAAAGTACTCTTGAATCCTTTTTCTTTGATTAGTGTTTTTATGATTGTGAAAAGATAAAATGGAAATCACAATCAAAATTTGAAGCCCTACTGTATACTCCTTACAACATTTTGACATGCTCCTGATGAGACCACATATGTTCTCTCCTCTCAGACCTGGATCCAGGCATCAGTCAACCCCTGGTGGATTGAAGGAGACATGACGTCCCAGAGGGGCTGACTGAAACAATATCTCCACACTGTGCTGGGAGACACAGCAAAACCTTTAAAAATTAATACTTCAAAATGTCCTCAGATGCACGTACATCTTGTGACACGTGTATGTCTAAACAAATACATAAAGATGAATGTGGCTCGTTTTTCTGCATTTTTGTAACAAATCTTTCATCAACAGCAAAAACAACCCAGAAAACGTTTCCACTGCGACTGTAGTTTCAGGTCCTTGTCCACATCCAGTCTGTCAGACCCACAGAGGTGTCCAGGTCCACGAGCCTAGCTTTATTTTTAAGCTGCAGAGTCATGGCGGAGTGGTTTTCAGGTGTTTGTTTTCCTCTCAGTCTGACAGAAGACTGAGGCCTGCAGGCTGTTGATTCAGCCGCTAGAGCAGAACAACCTGATTGGACTCAATTAAGCCCGACAGAGAGCAGCGATGGACAAACGAAGTCTGTCTGACCTGCTGTTGGTCATTTAGAAAACATCTTAGTTCATTAGAATGGATTTAATCTGATTTCCATCACAGATAGAACTGCACAAGTTCAGGAACTCTTTAAGAAATGGTTGTCTGTGCAGGTTAAAGCTCTGTCGTGTAAAACAGAAACTACATGTGAACGCAATCTAGAAACACCCACTCTTGACTTATTTCTGCGAATCATAAATAAGTCAAGAGTGGGTTGATTCAAACTTGAACATTTTTGGGATTAGTGCATCCATTTCCCATTTTCTCAACATTAAAAAACAAACCGTAATGAAAGGTTTGGATGGAGCTTTTTTTTGGACGGAGATCTATTTACTGCACAGCACGGGTGCTCAAGTCCAGTCCTCGAGATCTACTATCCTGCAACTTTTAGACGCAACCCTTCTCCAGCACACCAGAATCTAATAAATGACCTGGTACCAGGTTTCTGATGACAAGCTGAGGGAATTCAGGTATTTGATTCAGGTCTTTGGTGAAGAAGTTGGCAGGTAAAGAAAGGGTGACAACCCAGGTTAACATTGGCCTTGTATTTACAAGGTGGAGATTATTAGAACAGCCTCAGGCAGCCTGTTGGGCTCGCAGGTGTAGAGGTCGTGCAGCTCGTGACTTTGTTGTGGTCTGCAGAGAATTTACAGCAGCAAACTTTGCAGTGAAACATTTTCCAGACACACGGACAACAGCTACAACTGAAACAGAAATAAATCCAGGTGTGAAGGACTTGCTTGACCGGCACAGCAGGAAAAGGGTTTCATGGCAGGTCCACTTTGAGCTGGACAAAAAGAACTGACTCCTAGATTCAGAAGATTACGTTTCATCCCCAGGGAGAAGAGTTGCAAATCGTACCCTATTTGAAAAAACATCAGTGTTTCTATATGTCCTCTAGTGTCTTTGATTTGTCCCTGATAAGCTAATGAACATTTTACCCTTTTGTTAAGTACACGGTGAAATGAAGCGTCAAGAAATAAAGTTAATCCAAGGCTTCTCTGTAATGTGGCTCTTGGGTCAATCTCTGGGCTTCACCAGTTGCAAATTCATCCTCCAGTTTATTTTATCCGCTGATGTGTCAGGAGGACAGGGAGTGCCGGATAAAAGGCTGAGTTTACAAAGTTTACACAGTCAGAGACAATTGTTTGTGAGTCAAATGATCTAAAAGAAGCATCCGCCTCACCGATGACCCGGGCTCATGCTGATCTTCTGTTTTAAAGAGATTTCTCATGAAAAACTTTGAAGGTAAGTCCAGTTCACACCATCTGTTGAGATGAACTAATTTGCACCCACGTGTGACAAATAAGGAAATTTGGGATGAAAACAGCTGTTTCTTAACCACTGTAATGTGACTGATAAACTACGCTGCAGTGAGTATGAATTTTAGTGTAGGGCTGCTGGACGATCCATAGAACGATCCTCACTCCTCCAGATGGACGTAGGCATAAAACACTGAAGTAACCCTGGCTGAGAAAGGACAATACAGCTTTACCTGTGATAAGGGAAGGAAGGAGAAGGAAGCACTGGGATTATAAACGGTGATCAAAGTCACGATTAAGCTGCAATTAATCTCTGCAAATGATCTGCAGCCTTAATCTGCTCTTATCATAGTTGTGCAAGGCCTTCGTGGTAAAAATCAGATGTATATCAGAATTAGCTCGTTTCCGTTGACAGCTCTTAGCCAAATGACTTTAGATTGGAGCAGAAAACCAAAACACTGACTTATCTTCAACTTTGGCTCCATCTGCTGTTCATTGTGTGACATTGCATCTACATGGCCCGCCATTTGTTAGTGAACTGTAACTAAATCAGAGGGAAAAGTGTTAATATTAATGATTTTTGTTCTAATTATCATTTTTCGCTTTCTGTTCCAATTAACCTCACTGAACTGAGAAAAAGAGCTTCTGTCTTCTCTGCCGCTTCTACATGAAACATGTTGCAAACGGACAGAAAAGTTAAAGAACTTGTTCCTTAGAATGACTTCAAAACCAGACTGAAAGCACCCGAGACAACCTCCTTAACTTGTTTTATATAATTCATACATTCTAATTAATTGATAATTACAATAACCTCATGCTTGGCAAAGAAGACTCCCTTGGTTTTTATTCTCAGCGGGACTTTCTTGGCTAAATAGAGGTTAAATGATTCATGATAACAATAAAGTTAGTGTTATCTAGGAGTTAATCTACATTGTTCAGTCATAAAAACAAATTTAAAAAGGAATCACATCTTTTTGGTCACTTAGGGTAGTTTCATGAATTTAATGAAATAGTATTTAGGAAACTAACATGATACAAGATTATCACAGAAATACAAATATAGAAACTGAAAAGAGTCGGGGGAAAAAACAAAAACACTAATGATATGCTATAGCTACTCAATTTTTCAGCAATGTGCCATCATTTAGAAAATAATTTCAAAATTTTCACTATTTTTTTTTAAATTTTAACTTATTCTAAACTAAATGATTTCAGGAAAAGTTAATAGATATAGTTGTTTGATTATTTTAGAGATAGTACAGGTCATTTTGATGCAGGAAAACTCAAAATGGAAACTTAACAGGAAGTGGTTGATTTTAACTGTAGGGACCTTCAGACACTTTGATGTTAAGACTCTGTTATGCTGTAACACACAAAGTTTTTCTTCTCCATGCAATCCCTGGCCTCCAAAGTGATGTCATACTTCTTACGTAAGGCACCGCAGTGACGCCACTGGATGGGGCAGAGAGGCAGGTCGGTGTGCTGCATATCAGCTCCATCCACCCACAGCCACTCGCCAGCCAGGAAACGCAGACCGGTCCACACCTACAGAAAAACACAACACTGTAACAAATTTACCTTAGAATTCACAGTAACTTACTGGCAACAATTAGCCAGGTAATTACTGTTAATATGTTTCACAGTAAACATACTGTAGTTCCATTTACAGTATTTAATGAA
>JAVQJG010055077.1:0-37080 GCA_036024015.1 Craterocephalus amniculus | reverse complement strand
AGGCCACAGTTTCAAGCCCCTCCTCAGCCGGAACCTGGCTCCGACCGACTTGGGACTTGAACCGGCGGCCTTCTCACTGTGAGGCCACAGTGCTAACCACTACACCACCGTGCAGCCCGTGATGCAACTAATGTGACACAATTCTAGTCACTTTATCCATGTCAGTCATTTTACAGGGTAATGAGCTTCCACTTGACTGTAGAGAGGATATGTGTAATGATTAATTTCTTGCCTCCCCATTAGAATGATGGCGCACCACACACATAGAAGGCTGCTGACAATTTCCAAAGATTAATGGTTATTCTGATTAGATTGCCAAAGTGGTAATCAATTTATGCTGTGTGGATTATTTGGACTCCTTTATATGAGAGAAGTTCTGTACGTGCTTCGCAAGTAGATGATGAGAAAATTAAGAAACAAGTACTGATCCACAAGTACATTCACACATTATTCCTTGCATAAACAAGACATAACTGCATGTAGCATTAGCTCACAAATGCTAGTTTTCTGTCTTTTAGCAAGTAAATGTTGGTGTAAATAAGGGTAAATCCAAAACTGTGCATGAGCAGATTTTGCATGTAACACTGCTTCTTGTTTTTAGCACACTAAATTCCTACCTTGACTTTCTGAGTGCTATGGATTTCACACATTCCACGAATAAAAACAAATCCAAGTTTCCTAGTTGAATATATGTTATTATATAAAACAGTGGAGAGTGAGTTTTCCTCATCAGCTATGGAGAAAATGTATCAAGAGTATCAGTTTGCAGTATACTTCACTGGCTTAATTGTCATTTAATCTAATTGATTGGAGTCAAACACTAGAACCTCTTATCTATTCTGCCATCCCTGCTAACACATTTAATGGATTTTCAGTTAATGTTTTCTGATTTTCTGACTTTTTTTTTGATGATTTTCTGAAATCATCTCATTGCTACACATGGGTTTTCAGCTTAGGGTTTAACTGCTGGGGTTTTCATTTAGGTAGTCGGTGAAAGTGAGAAAGTGAAATTCCAGTCAGTTGGCTATACTTCTATACTTGCCTCTGGGCTCATTGTCACAAAAAAATGTTAAAAAATGCAACTTTATGCAACTGTCATTGAAAAAAATAAAACATTGACTGAAATTGTTGCCAATTATGTTGTGAATATTTTGCAAAAGAATTACTCTTTGTCCACTTCTTTTTTCAGATGTTGTGCATGGTCATTTCAGACTATCATCCCCAAATAATGCTTAGGGAGATGAACATGACATTTATTAAGCTAAAACAGGCATCAGTAAATCAGTAGAAGTCTAATGTTAAGAAATAAGTCCAGCCAATTAATAGTTATTCACAGAACAAGGAAAAACACTCAGCAGCAGCATTAACTCAGTATGAACGCATGAAGTGCTGCCAGCAAAGGAAAACTGACTGCAAAAGTAAGTCACTGCAATATCATAATGTATTAATGCTGCACATTAAAAACATTGGCAATAGGAATGTTCCTTATTATTAAACTGCATTTACAGAGGCTGGTTCACCAGAGCAGAGTGTGGATGTCAGCGCTCCATATTATCTGCAGATCTGTGAACTGCGAATGCTCCAAATGTGCAAAATAAAACGAACTGACTGCAGATGGATGGGAGTTCCATGGTGAGTACAGGGTGCAGCTTTTATATCCTGCTTGTCTGAGGGCGTAGTTCACAGGATAAACTGCAAAGGCAGACAATCCTCCATATCAACGATTACTTAGCTGAGGATGCACATGACAAGATGAACTTGCCCCCACGTTTATTTCCTGCTTCACTGAAATGCCATAACCAAATAGCAACAGCCAAAGTCTTTTATTCTGTTCAATTTGTTTGAATTTTTTTACAATATAAAGGTAAAAAGTGGATGATTACAATTTTACTTCCTTCCGCCTATAATTTATTCACTGAACTCTCCATTTTTCATAATGTTCAATAAATGTATTACCATCTGACACTTTTTCTCTTAAAACTTGGTAAGAAACTAATGAAGATAAGGAAATATATGTTGTTAAAGATCAAAAAAAGACATTCATTAGAATATTGTACCATACTTGCATAGAGCTCTGTTTCTTTACGCCTCTGTCTGACAGAAGTGAAAATCATGTAGCTCTAAAAATATAAAAATTCTCACGCTGAGAGGCTGGAACCAAAGCATGTGTGTATGTGTGTGTGTGTGTTATATCATCCAGCTAATGGATGGATGGATTTATGTTGAGCCTATCCCAGCTGACATTGGGCTAGAGGCAGGGCACACCCTGGACAAGTTGCCAGTCCATCACCCGGCTGCCACAGAGACACACGCAACCATTCACATGCACACTCACACCTACCAATTTAGAAACACCAATAAAACAAAGCAGCATGTCCTCGATCTGGAGAAAAGAAAACACCAGAGCCCTTGAAGTGAACCACTTCGCTCCCAGTTGGTTCTTTTGAAACTTTGTCTGTAAGATTTTACCGTTTATAAAATTACTTAAATGCTGACTATAAGAAACATTTCTTTTCAAGTTATACTAAAATGTTTTTCTGTCAGGCACTCAGACACCGGTCACAGCCTGTCTGCCTGCTGAATAAGTGTATTAAGAGTGACGTCATCAGCAGTGACGGCTGAGTTCGGATGGGAGGCAATCATTGCTGGCTGAAGGCAGCAGCTAAAGCAATGAGATGTAACTTTAAATCACATGAAGTTCTGAGATGTAATTATGTACAAAACTCTGCCATTTCCCTCACATCACATTAGTAAACATATATTTTACAAATAAAACAGTAGAAAAGAAAGTGTGTTCTAATCTGGCCCACATGTCATATTGGTGTGTGTTCTTATATTGACATAGTTTTAAGTTCCATAAGGTGTTCAAACACAATCAAATCATCAAATGATTTAATTGGAGCTGTCTGTGAATTAGCAGTTAAATCATTTTCTATAGATGTCAATAACAGTAACAATATAATTATTCACATGTTGTGAGGTTATTTCCCTCTATGGTCAAATTGCATCACACTCAGAACATGCAGAAGTATCTGCATGACCTACAGAGATAAAAACAGAGATCTAAAGTAAATTTTGAAAAGAGGAAGGAATTTGTGCTCCAACTTGGAAGTTTTTGGTGGCGTACTAAACAGAAAATCCAACACTTGCAGAAATAAAACGTGATTAAAAAAAAACATAAAGGACATTTCAATGGCCAAATGAGGGCGGACAAAAGCATTCACATTTGAGTCACTAAATCAGCTCACACCAAAGATAAAAATACACATTCAGAATATTTCCACTGAAATGACATTGTAGTTAAATTTTTTATCTGAGTACAAAAAGCAAAACCCTTCATGATATTAGCCTATGATACCGGAATTGTATGAAAATCTTTACGATAATTCTTATCAGCTTTAGCTTTGGGATGTGGCAAAGGAGTGAACATAAATGTCGCTTTAAATATAGTTTTCTATTATATTCTTAAAATATAGATAGAACTGTAGATAGATAGAACTATACTGAAATGTGTAACTTTATTCTTTAATTTTCTTCCTTTCTAGTGAGACACATACAGTACAGCCTCAGGCAGTTCCTATTACAAGGAAAAGAAAAAAAGAACTATTTTTGTTTTCGCTTCCATTTTATCAGGATGTGACATTATGTAGTGTTAGGACATTATATAACATTGCATAATTGCAGCATACATCAACAACGCTGTGAGTTATATCATCAGTCTCCAAAACAAAAACCAGTTAGTTGTTTAGACCTTTTCGAGTAAACTGTTTCTGCCGCTTCAGAAAGTGGCTGAAAATTAATGGTGAAGTAGAATTGTGCAGGATTATATCTGATCTGAGGAAGTGACATCTGCTCTGAGTTTAAGCATGAATGATCTTGATCAGGTCAGACAATCCATCACATGCGAGGCTATTCAATTTTAACCTCATATACTAATGAAGGATCACATTCATTTTGATAATCAGCAAAGTTCAATAGAAGAAGAATTCTGAGTCAAATATGTTTTTCTGGCTCTTTTCTGATGTGTTACCAAGGATACCAACGTACCAAGGATGTAAGAACTGGTATTTCCAACTCTTTCAAATAATATGACTGTTATTCACATTGATGCAAACAATATATTTTTCAAAGGTGGGTCCTAGTTTGCTGAGCTGCTTATTTATATGTAGACAGCAGTGCCATTATGTAAGCAAAATTACGCTACAGGAAAACATGGGAATTTGAAATGTGAGCATTTGTGCCTGCCCATATGTCCACAGTCTGGGTAAAGATGCTGTGCTTGAATGACTTTAAATACAAGAACACTTTTTTATGCAAACCACTGTCATTCAGGGAACTATTTAAGCAGTTGGAGGCCAAAGGGATGCTAAAGGTTCCCCTCTGACGTGGAGCCCTGTCCCTGTCCGAGACATGTGATGCCTAAAGCCTCCTGCCCGGCAGTAAATAATCCCCCCATCGTTAAACCCAGTCAGATTAGAGCAAATCCCTTATGAATTGACTGTTTGTAGTAGTTTTCATAACTAAACTAAAAGCAATGTTAAAATTCTCCCTTATGTTCTTTATTATCAGCGCAAGAATGAGAACATAGTGGAGAACTATTGTGGTGACCTTATATATGTAGTCAGAAATACATCCATCACTGAGGTAAAATGACCCTGGACAGAAATCAGATTGGACATGCACAGATGTACAAAATATGTATTCATAATTTAATGGATTAAGGAGTAGGCAATCTGCAGCCTGTAAAAACTAAGCTGTGGAATCCTGAGCTGTCTGTTAGACAACATGAGCTTTTTTTTCCCCCTAACAGAAATAAATTTTGAATTAGTTGTTCCTGCTTGTTTCCATTCATGCTGATAAAACACCATTAAAGAGTTTGGCCATTTCTTTTCACTCGCTCTCTCTCTATTTGGCAGCCCTGGTGTTTGTGAGAGTGACTGTCCATGTCCTAAAGTCAAATCTCAGGTTTCCCAGCCTATGAACAGTCATACTACAATTTTTACTCACGTGAAAACTGAGAAAACATGAAAAACGTGGAACAACAATACATGGTAATGGTTTAAGATCAGATAATAATAATACTTTAACCAACTAAAACTCAAAGATAAAAATTATTTGAATGTTTTGCCTTTTCTTTGCACTTTTTTTTTCTTTCTCAAATTAATATTTTCAAAACATTTGAATGAAATCAACACAGCATATGACTAAAAATGAGCACATTTTAAACTTCCAAGACTTTGGTGTTACATTTCCACAAATTACTAGTCAAACATTTAAGATAAGTGGAACTTACTTGTATGTTAGTCTGAAACAGAGCTCAATCTCCTCACATTTCCAACCGATGTAAAGCAGAAGGAGATCAATTTCCTTTTCATAACTATAAAACTACACACCATCAAAACGACCAGCAGAAACAAGGATATGCAGAACAAAGGTCGGGTACCTTAAAAGAAATAGTTCCAAAAACATGTGCAGCCTTTAATTACATTCATTATCATTTGTTCTGATTTTCTGTGATTTTTTTGGATGATTTCGTATATGTTATAGACAATGACTTACTAGTATGATTATCTTCCTATTGCACTTTCTTATGAATATTCGACTGTCTATTTTAGAACGGGGCATAAAGATAAAAACCATTCAGTGCAGCAGCATTTCAGTCAGAAGTCCTAAACTGTATGACCCCACTTTTTCAGTCAATAAATTACATTTTTTGTAATAATCACTTATTTTTCAGTCTAGCGGGTTCCTACAGTACATGTATTGTGATATAATTAGAGTTTAAGTTTTGGGCAAAAAACTATGCCAAAAATCTGATTTCACCTTTCAAAACCAGATGTTCCTTATGGGGAGGACTTTGACAGCAGATGGTGCCAAACTGTGCCAAAATGGACATTAAATGGCCAATGGCCATTAAAATGGCCAATAAATCTCACAGTGTTTTTCTTTACAATGACTTGAAAACGTTTTCAAATAGACATCGTGGTTGCAGAGATATACTGATCCTAAAAAAAGGATCAGGGTTCAAATGGCTGAGATAATTCATAAAAAGTCCTTTTAGTTGTAAAAGTAAATATTTGTGGCTGACTTAACATGCCGTGTATCGTTTTCACACAACGCCAGAGATTTTTAGGAGTATATCCAAACAATATTTTTCCCAGAGTTGCTTTTCAGAGTGTGAGCACCATATTCTGAATCAAACCTCTTATTTTTCCTCTCTAAAAAAAGGAAAGTTGACAAAACTTATCAAAAAACTTTATGTTAAACCTATAAATGCTATAAGTAAGCAGCACTGGTGCGAGGACAGCCTCTAAGCATGAGCAAAATAAAACAATGTTCATAAAACCATCTGTGTGACCTGGTATCACCCGCGTGTAGCAGGACCTGCCCCTCTGCCCTGACAGAAGCTGTGTGAATATTAAAAGGTTTCCTCTTTCATCATGTGGAAGCATTACATCACAAAATGAATGGATATGTACAGATGTGGTATAAAGTGGCCAACCAAACGAGTTATAATCAGCCTAAAGTGATAATGTGGAAGGCACACTGACTGGCCATGTGGCTGTTAAGCAGTCAGTCAAGCCACAGCAGCAAGGTCGCATCATTAATTCAATTTTGAAATATGTATAAGTGTGAGCTTAAAACAGCTTTAGCTAATACGTTAGGCTGCATTTACTTCATGATTTGTGATCTTTTCTCATGCTTCACTTCACAATACAGATACATACTATGTCTCTGATTAGACATGTCTGGGTTTTGTTTTTGTTTATTTTGTTCCTGATATCTTTCTATTTATTTCTATCTTTATATCTACGCTCTGCAAGTTTCAAATCCAATAAAGAAAAAGGTTCTCCCAAAATGTGCTAGAACTGAATAAATGAGAAATTAAAAATTGGGTAAATATGCATGAGTCTTTGGTGATAATCTTTCTCTTGAAGAGGCTTCATGGGTCTCATGTTTCTGTAAAATACATTAAAAAAATTGTTTAGATTTTTTAAGTCCTGATTTTAGCTCTTTGTCATCATTTACCCTCCTCATAATGCAAACTAGTGTGCACTGATGTTGTGATAAAGAGCAGCTTTTTTCTCATGGCTGGGTTTTATGTAGTGGATAAATACTGAAACACAATTCATTTAAAATATTTTGTTTTTCCTTTAAAAAACATTATATATTGTCTTCTAATCTTTGAGTGTTATGTGCGTTCTTTTCGAAAATGTTATCCTGGGAGGTTCCTATCGTGTCCAACACACAAATAATAAAGTAGCAGTCAGCCAACGGTGTGTCATGATTCCTCCACTTTACTTTATATTAATTTTAGGCATACATTTATTAATAATCCCATTATATAAAGACTGTATAAACTAAAAAATAAGTTCTGGCCTCATTTAAAAAGACGTCACTATGTTTTGTCAGCTTAAGAGTTTTATGGTAATTGTTACTCAGCAGTTGTCACTTGACATTATCCACTGATACATACAGATGTCTGTCTAGTTTTTCTCTGAGCTGACTCAACTGTGACTGACCTTTCTGTGAATTCTGCACATTTCACAACTAAACCTCTCTGCTCTCTGCCAGTAAGACATTCATCTGTCTTCCAGCTTATTTCTTCCGGTTTTCAAATCTGCGTTATCTTGCAGAAGAAACTTGAATTATCTTGAAAGACAATTTTGAAACAATGACAATAGACACAACTAAACAGCAGAAACAATCCCATCTGCATCTCTTATTGTGAATACCAAGACAGAGCATTTATAACAATGCACACCTGGATCCAGATTCATGAAACAGACTATCCACAAAGGCAGCATTGTGCAGGTGTCTTCTTTTTGCAAGATTCATGAAGTCAAGTTTTGCTGTGGTTCTCTTGTCTATGTTAAACTATACACGTCGACTTGTCATACCACATGTACAAACCCGATATCCAGTCCCAATCCCTACGAATAAATGCAGCAATTTGCTTTATTTGCATATAAAACCATCCTTTGCCCACAAGTTAGACATTCAGTGAAAATAACAGCTAAGAAGAAACACAGTTTTACCAACTGTAGAATGGAAACATGCCTCAGCCAAGTTTTAAAAAAACTAAACTTTTGAATTTGTACAAGTTGCAAACTTAGTTCATTTCATGAACCAAAACTTAAGCCACTGTGCTTCTGCAGATTATGAATCAATATCAAATTTCAAATTTGAGAAGAGATGTGTCTTTTAAAAAAACAACTTTGATTTTCATTATAATAACCAAAATCAACATACTACATATCAAACAGATGGCAGAGAGACAAAGCAATGTAAAATATAATTATGCATTGGGTTTCCTTCAAATCAGTGCTTAAAGGAATACTTCACCCTCTGAATGGCGTGCCTTCGTTTTCTACTCACCCTCATGCTGATTAACACTCTGGAACACTTTCTTGACATTTATCATGTAGCCAGAGATATGGGGCGGTTTTCGTTTAATAGGATAAACATGCATCCTTCTTGGTGGCATCACTAGCAGAGACAGAAAGGACCATCATTTGAGTTTATTTGGCTGCTTTTTTAAATGGAAGCTTAACGTTTTGTGTTCCTGCTGAGTCTGTCCTCTGTGTTATATTTTTTCCTGCAACAGGGACACAAATGCACACACAGACATTTCCAGAACCCTTCTATGTCTTGTTATTGACTCACTGAGCAAAGCATCTTCTCTCATCTGATGTTCATAGATGCATGCCCTCAAGCAAGCTGCTGTTATGTTCAGGTGAAGTGTGTGGCTATGATTGTATTATACGTTCTCCATATGAAGTGCTTACCATACATACATTTTGATCAATTGAGCCTGAAAAGCTTTCTTTATAGACCTAGGTCAGATTTATCCTGATTTGGGAGGATGATAGGTACAACCATGTACTGCATTAGACATCATGCAGGCAATAGCTGAACCCACATAAATCACAACATCCATTTACATTTCTGAAGCCAACATGCATTTTCAGGTATCCCATAAATCTGTTTCTCTCTTGGCAGAATCTGTTTGTTGCACTATATAGTGCAACTTAACTAACAGCAGTTTATTCGGAGTTGGGATGTAATGCTTGAAGGGGCTAGTGTTGCCTCCTGCTGCTAGCCCCAGGCAGAAGAGAGGACCCGGCTGTAGAGAGCAGGCAGCCTCTTTCATTTTCAAACTTTTCATTTACTCAACATTTTGTGAGGGAGTTCCTTACATACCAAAAACCTGTTCACATCGTTAATGCTGGATTCTCAAAAATCCATGGGATCCATAAAGCAACAATGTAAAATCTTTTCTGCTTCTCATTGTAAAGGTCACAACTCTGTGGATCGACTAATGCAATGTTATGGAGTTGAACAAGTTAATCTGAATGTAAAATCTCTCTTACAGTACAAATTTGTACACGTTGTGTTGAGAGAATATTTCTATGGTCCTTGGATTTTTTTTCACTATCATAATTCAGAACAGTAAGAGAAACATCCCTGCACCCATGCTCTGTTTGTGTCACAAGTCAAGTTATAATTGATTTTTGATAAAGAGATGATTTTTTTGCTGAGCCAGTGAAAGCCATCCATGCACTCCTCTGTTGGCAGTTGATTTAACGCAACTCTCTTCTCCAGTCTCATACTTGCCCTTTGTACAGGATGCAGTAAGAAAGTAAATCACCTGCTTGTTTTCTTGGACTTGTCAATATCCCCTGTTGTATTATTTATCCCATGTTTAGCTGTGATTTAGCAAATGCTATGAGAGTATGAGAGAAATCATTTCTCATTCTGTCACCTACTGCTATGCACCTTTCTACTCTTTTCCTTCTCTCTGTCTCTTTCTATCATGTTCTGAATTTCAAATTTGTCACCTCCATCCTCTGTCCTTGAGGCTGGCTTCCCGTGAATTAAACCTTTGAAAGGCTTTGTGCAGGTCCACTACTTCACCACTTCATTTCACTCAAATGACATAAGTCCTGTAGTGACCCACACTGTTTTTAATCATCTTTTTCTTGTCAGAGCAATTAGAGAGTGCAATGGATGTAGCAGTGTTATGAGATACTTATTAGTTTGCCTCTTCATTGGTTTGAACAACTGATTTCACTCACTGTGGATGCTGTTGCTTAAAGAACACCTTTGATAACCGGGAAAAGAAAATCATGTGGCAATGAAAGCCATCTGTTTTCATTTCTATGTCTTTCAATGATTTTCAAGGTTTCCAGCAAGAAAATAGTGGTGTGGCTTAGGTTTGAAAAATTGCATGTAATCATATGACAGCACTTCTGTAACAACTGCACAGCACCATCTTTGATGAAACACCTTAGACCAACTATCATGCAAGGTAGGGATGATGGTGATTTGAAAAGTGTGTCAAAATTCTTCCAGAAACATGTAACATTGATAACATGGAGATAACAATGCTTAGGTTATTGCTACTGAATGTGTAACCTACTCAGTCATGGCTAAAGCTAGTTTTTTTTTTACACACCTCTGCATTTCCTTTAGTTTTTGTCAAATAAATAATGACAGTGAATTTTTCATCCAATATTGTTCCTAAGTCTTGGGTTATATTTACCTCTTTGAATTTTAAAAACCTGCTCAGGATTAGAAAAACTTTTTGCCATATCCTGATAAGTCAAACCTTAGCACCGAAAGAGGGTGTACTTCAATTTACAGTATCATTATGCTGTTTCATTGGATTTGATACTTTTCTATACCGAAATTATGCCATTAATGATTGATTGATAACTTAAAAATCAGCAGACACCAAAGTTGTGCAATCATGCTGTATCACAAATGTGTATGCATGTTTGCGTGTATGTGTGTGTTTGTCCACGGCATATGAAGTACTGTATGGAAGCAATGGGGAAGGCTTATACAGTATGACTCTGTGTCTGAAGAGAAGGACCAAAGTGGACAAGACTTCTGCAATGAGTCGGCATGAGACTCATGCATATTGATGCAGTATTTACCACCACCGTCTCCCAGCAATGACCCGACAGTTAATGTTTAATGTATCTTTAAAAGGCTAGAGGGTTTCAAGCATTCTGGACAGCATATAGTCTATGAGCGAAGTCGGATATTTAACGCTTCAACAGTGCCGGGAAATACTTATTATTACTACCTTGTTAACGCTGGTACTTTCGTACATTCTCAGTCGGTGAAGAAGGGGTAATGCTGGGAGTGTGAAGCACTTGCTGAAGCAGTGTATATTTCACAAAGCATCGACGGAGAACCGTGAAGTGTAAAAATGTCTTTTATAAGCATCAAATAAGCAGCCAGTTACTTGTGTCATGCTTTATGCCTTTTCCATTATTAAAGTAATGATTACTTTTGTGGCCTGCAGTGCAATACATGCATATGTTTCTGAACTATTACAAGCCACCAAGGATGTAAGAGTTAGGCCATTGTAGAGGAAGAATTGTACAACTCATGGAATCCAAAGGATTTTACACTGGCAAAATACAGGTGATTCAGATCACTTTGTCTCCAGCCAGTTTTGCTCCAAATTGCTTTTAAGTCCTCATACGTCAGTAAAATATCCCATTCAACTTCAAAATTGACCCAACGATGACCTTTTTCAAAGAAATAAACATTATTACATAAATTGTTTATTTCTTTTGAATATATTTGAATCAAATACTTATTTTTTTCATTGTATATATTTTGGTAATAATACATTTCAAACAACAGCACTGTACATAGTTTAAACCAGAATGGAAGACCATATTTCAGGGCACACTAACAGCATAGGTGAAGCTGCGACAGAGGGAGATGCGACAGAGGGATACATGAAAAAATTCAAACAGTAAATATACACAGCAGGCAAGAGAAAAATGTTCATGCCTTACTTTAGGGTAGATTGAGTTATTATATAGATGTTCTAATGTTATTAAGAAAACCTCCATCACTTTTGCTGCATTCTATTGTCAGCATCACTTTTGCTGACAAAAGATGCAATAGTAGAATGACAAATGGAGATTAATTTAGTATTTTAAGGTCAAATGAGAGTAAAATTTATTTTATGGACTGAGTATTCTCTTAGAAAATGCCTAGCGACTAATCACTCTACTCTGCGTTGTGTTAGACTCAATTTATGCAGTTCAAAACTTAGCTGGAAATCAGAGGTACGCATGAAAAGATATTTAGTCCATCCATCCATCCATAAATAAGTGCTTAACTTGCAATGAAGGCAATTGTTTTGCATTGTTTTGTCTGACCAAGGACAAATGCCCCTGAGTTGGTACAAAAATAACCCTTTGGTTGGTAGATGTCATAGATGAGCTGAAGTTCCAGTGTTCTTAAGCTTAAACATTTTATGTCCCCCACAAATGTGGCATATGTTAATGTCAAGACTTTTCGTCAAAATCTATAAATCTGAACACAAAAGTGTAACGATATGTGATATCATCCAGGTTATACAAAATTGTATTCAACCAAAATGGTTGTTCAGTGATGGATGCGCCCTACTTCTGTCTGTGCTGCATTTGCCCTACATGTGTGCTTCTGAAGGGTGTAATACACCTGGATAGAGCCACAGCAAGTTTGAGCTGTGGCCACCACCTACAAAGCAAGTATGACTTTCTCTCATGCTGCACCAACTGTTGCCACCATACTGGCATTTTATATTTATGACTAACCAATGCGTGACATTTGTCAAGGGCAAATCAATAAAAACAAGAAAGTAGTGGAGGCGTTAGCTGGCGGGATCTGTGATTGACATCTTGGCTTGCACCCATGAAATGCAATCATGGGGCAGATGCTCATACAGGTCAGCTGGACAGTGTACTGTAGCAGTGATCTGCATGAGATGTCAGACTGAGTGGACAATTATTAAGCCTCTGCCAAGTACCTGATGAGGACAGATATAATTCAGTAAATGTTAAGTGCAGCCCTGTCGAAAGATTTAGCAGGTAATTATATTATCGAGTGTTTGTGAGTGTTATTGATAAAAGCTGCCAGTCACTGCGCCGTAGCTGCCAAGACTTCGACAAGCTCCAGGCTTTCCACAGGAGTTCAGTGAGGTCGTTTTGCTTTTGCTTCCATGAACATTTCTCCCACAAACATTTGATGCCAAATAAAGAAGGCATCAGAGAGAAAATTATTTTTTTTATGTATAAACATCAAGAATGGTGTTCGTATTGCAGAACCTGAGCTAATATCCTAAAGGGGAACCTACAACAAACTACTGTTCCATGTGAATGCAAGTACTTAGAAAATAAAAAAATACTAATGGAGAGTTGCAATTTTTTATATATTTGACTTGTTTCAAACCAAATTAGCCAGAAAATATGTAAGAAACCATTAGCATATGTGCTTCCAATTAGTATGGACCCCCTTGAAAACTATGGACCCCCTTGAAGATGTTGCATCTCAAGGGGCTATCCATTCAATAAATAAATAAATAATTGCAGTAAAAAATAGAACACAGTGAAAACCATCTTAAAAATTCAGTAGATATGAATAAATGTTGTCAAACATGAATTTCAGTCATAGAATTTAAAATATCTTTAAAAAGTGTTAACATGGACCTATTTAATATTTTAACTTATAAGCCCAATGTTACTGAAAAAAATTTAAAAAATTATATTATTTACAGCTTCTATATGTTTTTCAAGTTCAAGTCTAAGTTTATTTATATAGTGCTTTTTCAAGCAAAATTGCACATCAAAGTGCTTAACAGCACTTTTCAAACAAAAAAAGTGAATGTTTTTCCCAATATTCTCATCAGCAGATTCCAGCTTTATCTAGATGGGGAAATATAAATGTAATTTTGATTAGTACTTTGCTTCATCTCCTCTTTTCATCTTCATCTTTCTCTTTTTGGCCATCCTTTGAGCTGTTAGAAGAGGTGGGGAAAATAATCTGTCATTCGTTTCTTTTCTGTTGTTGTTTATTGATAAGATAATGTTGCCAAGCTGCAGCATGGAGTGGTGTATAACAAGCACAAGATGAGGGAAAAACTGAGCAGTATCTTCTTTAAATGAGAGAACTTTGGCATGTATGGAGCTCAACTAAAATATTTACGAAACATGAGAAACCACACTGCGTCGTTTCCAGCAGCGAAGGATGAAAAACACCTGGTTTTTCAACCAGAGGACTTTGAGGGAACGATTCCCAACTGGGAGAGGACAAAGAAACGTCATCACAACTTTTATTGCCCAGGATGTTTTCATTTTTTGTTAGTGATTTAGATTATGTCAGTATAAAACATATCAATAGATTTAATATCACATAACAATTTGCTCAAATTCCCATGAGACTCCCATACTCCTGCTTCTTACTGGTAATGCCTGCTTCAGGTGGATTTCCTGCTTAACTCTCTACCAGCTTACTCCACCATTTGGTAGAGCAAATCTTTCAGTAACTATAATGAATTCTATTTAAAATTTGCAGAAATACATGTGCATGGGCCATCTTTGACACTGGGTTTGGGTATGCCAAAAATAAATATCTGTTACCCCTTCATAGTTTCAATTTATCCCCATTTCACTGTTTTTTAAAACATACCAAGTAAATAATGAAAATATAAGATGTTGCTGAATGAAATGTGGGGTACATGTCAGGTTCAAACAGGAAAGCAGCGCTTTTCTGCATTTTTTTACTTAAAATTCATACTTGAAATTGGTGTTGTGTTACCATGTTTAATTATCAGCATAATTACTATACAATAAATCATGTCAATCCGGTGGGCATGCTTTTACATAACATAACAGATTTCTGTAAAGGCACCTTTATCATTTTAAAAAACTGACAAATGCTGTGCCGGCAGGGTATTAAAATGACCCCCTCTGGTGGTTGTAGGGGGTATCAGAATGTTTGTGGTACTAATGTTTAAAAAAACATTCCTAGATCAAAAATCTAATCAGTTGTTTCTTAGGAGACCTGAAACTTTCAACGAAAGCAATCAATTATTTCATTAGTTACGTTGCTTACAGGTACACAGGCAGACATAATCAGGCGAAAGCATAACCTCTGTACCCTGGCAAAGGTAAAAAATAAATACTAGCAATCCCCATATACAGTAATTAGCAAATTCAATGATTTCCAACAATAGTACAGTCTCTGTCTAAAATCAGTCCATGCTGTAACTTGACACAGACTGGACAAGACAGAGGGGGGAAGTAGCCCATCCGGAGGCAACATCCTCACCTTTGTGTTTACAGCTTGCCAGGAATGATCACTGTGAGAGGTGCGCCTCTGCATTGTGTTGATACTGAACTGGACATGCAGGTCAACCTCAACCCCCACCCTGCCTTTTACAAATCAAAACAGTCTGGTGTTTTCAAGAAAATACCAGAATTTCTAAAACAAACAGCAGCTGGACTATAGAAAATCAGCAATGGCTGTCACAGATCTTCAGATTTATATCTCAAAGAGATGACAAAGAAACATGTGGGGATTTTAATAGCTTCCACACAAACCAGCATGGCTCAGTGTACTGGTGCGTGTTTCCAGAACTGGGCCGTAAATTTGCTGCAGGGATGATGTGTAATGCTTCAGAACTCATTTAAATGAGGATGAGCCATATTATGAGACCTGTGTTGGTCCTGATCACCATGAGCTCTTGGCTTATACTGACATTTATGGATTAAGTTTAATTGAAATATTCCTTATAAGGTTCACTTATTTGATAAAAAATAACACATTATTCATGTTTCTCATTAGTATTAAGTGCATGATAAAGAAAAGTAATCCATCTTGTTCTTATTTCCCTGCATGAATTAAAACAGTCTGGACATATTGGTACATTCTTATATAATGGGATCTGTCAACATAATACCTTTTCCAGAAGGAAAAAATCATCAATGCCCAGTTGCTTACGATTCAAATGAAAGCTTCTTTTTATCCTCTTTGTATTTTTTCACTAACCAAATAGTTCTCCAGAGGGCAGCACAGCTGATCCACACACATTAGAATCTGATATGAGGATAAAGATGAAATATTAATTCAAGGAAGGATGTTGTGGACTGTACTACTATTTGTGCACATGTGTGTCTGGATGGTAAAATTAAGTCAGGAGAACCAGGGGGGGGTGTAACGTGGAGGAACATGATAGCAGGGAGCAGCAGTGAAATACAGTCATTTCAAGGACACGACACTGAGGTTATATTGATTGATCACTGCTCCATTTAGGGGAACATATGCTGTGAAATGCACTCTACTCAAAGTATATTCTAGTCTTTGTGTAATTGTTAGCGTTGATGTTTTTTGTATGCTTTTGACGTACTTTAAATCAGCTTACAGCAATCCAAATTTTGATTGTTTCCACAGTAAGTCTGCACGATTGAACTCATGGAACTTCTGCACATGAAAATAAATAAACTGCTGTTCTCTCTATGAAACTGTGCTTTTGAGGTGTTATTGGATCCATGCCCTTTTGGCTAAGGGTAACGCTCCTATTCCTCTTTAAATCCAAGAAGAGATAGCTTTTTCTACAAGTAACTCTGTAGATGTTTAGTTCCGCGCACAGCACATCTCTTTGCACCTAATGTGACTCACCAGTGAACAGCTGGTGCGAGTAGTGAGCCAGAGTCCCAATAACATGTTGAAGTGGAAGTCAGTCTCATGAGATGACAGTAAGAAAGCTTTATTAACTTGCTGCCACAACAGTGGATAGTTCAACCATGCCACTTTGATTTTACTTTCTTATGTAACTGCACACTCTGTTTATCAAAGCTTTATATTGTTTAATGGGAAAATCAATGACAAATTAAAAATAAAATCAACTCTGGAACAAGTTGCTTCTATACTGTAGTGAGGCAGGCCTCTTTGATACCCGATTTCAATTTCAATGTCTTTTACAAACCCATTTTTTACAATAGCTCCTATATCTTCACCATGTATTACATATTCACCAAAAGCCATCATTTATCATGGAGAGTGCCATTCAACATGTAGGTCTAAAGCCTTCAATAGGTGTTCAAAGCTACAAATTGGAGATTTTAAAGCCATAAAATATGTCATTATCATCAATCCACTCATTCACAAGGCAGGACCTTATCACAAAGAGCACTGTGTTCCTGAAAAACACCTCTCATAATGTTTAATCTTAGGATCCAGGTCATCTCTGAAAGCAGCTTTGTGTCTTTTGGAATAAACAGGAAAAGAGAAGCCAAAACATCCCAACAAAATACTCTGCAAACATTAAAAAGCCCTTTTTCACCCATCATCTGTCTCTTACTTTGGGTGTGCTTCTAAGCAAGGGCAAGGCAAGTTTATTTGTATAACACAACCCTAACCCATGCGCAAGACTTTTCAAATTAAAACATTAGACGTATTACAGCAGGATGCAGAGGAAGAATTAAAAAGCACATTAAAAACAATGTTAGAACATTAATAAAAGTAATTAAATCGACAGAAAAAGCTAAAATATAAGATCAATTGCAAGAAATAAAGGTTACAACAAGAAGCATTAACTGATGTTTTATTAAAAGGCAAATAGAAAACTTTTTACTCTTGATTTAAAGCAGCTGAGTTTCAGCAGACCTTTGAGGAGCATAAAAACTGAACGCTGCCTCTCCGTGTTTAGTTCCAACTCTGGGAACAGAAAGTCGACTTGACCCTGACAACCTCAGGGATCTGGTTGGTTCATAACGAACCAGAAGATCCTTAATGTATTTTGGCCCCAAGCCACTGAGTGTTTTGTAAACTAACAGCTGGATTTTCAAATTAATTCTTTGACAGACAGGAAGCCAGTGTAAAGATGTGAGGGCTGTGGCTTCCAAAGCACATCAGATTTAAAAAGAAACTGTAATAAATCACATCAGTGTGTTAAGCTTGGTTTTACCTGCTGTAATTACTTCATTTGTCTTACTCAGACTGCTCAAGTAACATATTAGTGCTGGCTGAATGCCAGAGTGTAATTTTCTACAAGAGGGAATATCTTCCTCTCTTCTACTTTCAAACACTACAAAGAATGGGAGACTTTAACACCAGCCATTTATTGCTGCTATTTGTTCAACCATGTTAAACATAAGAAGAGTTCAGAAATAAAAGACACTTCTGACACTTCCAATTAATCATTTTTCTTTAATTTTCCAGTCAACATGAAAAAAATCTAATCATTTGACATTTCATCATGATTTTGTCACCTCTGATCTAATTTAGCTAAAACCAAGCAATATACATAATCATCATATACAAGGAAAAAATGTCAGGTGCAACAGGCAATCATCAAGACAGCCCAAAATGGAAAACCTTTAGCCATTAAATTTGCTAAGCTCCTTGACTGTCTTGTGCACTCTGTCTAGCCTTTAATGCATGATTGTTACTGCAGAACCAGACACGAGGGGAGGTTTTAGGATTTTATCCCCACTTTTTTCCTTTTTCTAAAGAGTATTACTTAACCTGCTTAAATATATTCTCTGACGGGATTTATAACGGTAAGTAGGGTTTGAAACATTGCAGTCATAAAAAGCAACCGAGTAGCCTGTTGTAAAATATACCCCCTACTAAAGGTTTATTTTCATTAGTAGAAAATTAATTATCTCAACAGCAATAAATTATACAGCATTAAACAGACCTAAATCTGTAATGGATTAAATAACTAAAGAGAGGTGGTATAATTCTGTTTATTTAAGCTTGACTGACACCGTGTCGCTCTGTGCTGAGCAGTTTGAGTTCATAAGAAGCCGTGACCTTGAGACAACAACCAGCTCTCCAACAAAGGGAGGCTCTTGTAAAAGCTGAACATGTCCACGTCAATAGCATTTTCGCAATTTCATACTGAGTTAGACATTTGTTCCTTGCTGCAAAGCCTGCTTGCAAGGCTATGTGAACATGTCTGCGATGCAGGCTGTTCATATTTTTAGTGAGCTCAAACTTGCTGTGGCTCTCCCTCAGTCTGTCTGGGCATGTGCAGAGAAGCACTGCAGTGCTGCACTGTGAAGGGAGAGGAAGACGGAGAAAGGCCAGTTTGACAGCGGGGATGCTCTTTCCCTGCAAAGTTCTCATCGTCATCCCATGTGCGTGAAAGCATTGAGGGGATAAAAGACCGTGTTTGGGTATATTCCGCTGCTGCAGCATTGCATGGTGTGCATTTCATTAAGAATGCAAAGGTTCATGACAATGTCAGCAACCCTCAAGACACTGAATCCCTTTTTATGGCACATGTTCTGTTTGCAAAGCTCGCCAGTGTACTACAACATGTCATTTGAGATATCTTTTTCCAATCAAATGGGTAATTAGAACTGAGTCTATTTGACTAATCACATCAACTAGAATCATCTCCACTTTTGGCCGGTCTAACTCTGCTCTCCTGCTGAGACATTAGTAGGCTCCTTAATCAAGACAAAGTCCAGACGTGGATACTTTTTTTTATCCAACAGATCCTGATTTCTTCTCACAAGAAACCCCTGCCTGTTGCCTCCTTTCCACCTTTAATTGTTTTTCCGTCTGATTTCATTTGGGAACCATTTGCTCTCCTGATTGAGATTGAGATTCATTCTCTGTGCAGAACATACAGACTCAGTAAGAGTTTGCTTGTTAAGTGAGAGAATAATGATCTTAACAACCCATTAGGGTTGAAAAACGTCCAGCTAGGATCAACTATACCACCTGAATTAGTTGTAGTGTGAGAACAGAAGACAAAAAGTGGGGTAGCTAACTCCCTCAGTCCACCTGTTAATCACTTCTGGGTTGTGAAGCCAGATTGACAAGCTCTCAAACCAAGTTTGGAATCATTGAAACAAGGATATCAGCAGTAATGGTAAGCAGGTTTTACTAATAAATGGGAACTAATGCTACTTGGTAAAACACCTGCTTGGAAGTGACAGTAAAGAACAACTTTACAAAGAAAACTCATAAGTAGAGCAGGGTAAAGGCTGCCTTTGTTGTTCTGTGTTGTTTTCTAGAAACTGATGACATGGCTAATGAGTCACAGATAATTATTTCATTTCTCTAAGGCAGAAGATGTGAGTGAGTTTGTTAGCCCCGTAGCTTTGATGCAGTATCAGGCTGCAACATTAATTGGCTACTTGTGCCGTTGCAGGCATGATTTTTCTCTGCCTCTCGGGCTGCTGAGGCATCAAAACAGGTGGAACGTAAATGGCACAGCGTGTGCACCTCAGAGTCGTGACGCACCCTGGTATTTCTAAAAGCTGTCATCCATTTTGTGGGCAATGATGACGATAGTGGCGAAAGGTGTGTGTATGGGGCGGGGGGGCTGGGGGTGATATCTCTTGGTTGAAAGGGCCATCAAGTGGCCAGAAAGTGAACTGCGGAAGAGCAGGGGCATGCTGTTGAGGTGCTGCCATAACGAAAGCAGCAGACCGGTGAAACACTGCTTTCCCTCAAACTGAAATGGTCACACATGAGCAGGCTTTTTGAAGCAGGCTCAGGGTGTCATTTTCTGCTAAATGATACTAGAAGAGGCATAGCTCCCAGTGTCCAATCAGAAAAATGAAAAAAAAAACAACCTTTATTTTAAATGGAAAGGTTTTATAACCTTCCTCCTGAAAAGACGCTCTGGCTAATTTCCTGTCACTAATGTCCTGAGTTAAGTTTAATCATACCTTGCTGACCTCTCAGGAAGAAAAGCAGCCACAGTGGCAATGTGAGCGACACTACAGTCTTCTTGTTTCACGGGGATATCTTTTACAGACTCCTCAGTGTCTCTGCTACTGTATATAACATGCTGTAATGGCACACTGGACTCCTGAGAATCTGACCACGCTCTGCAGATGCAGGTAAACACTGCCGGTGCTCTGATCAGACCCACCGGCAGAGGCCACACCAAGGTTAAGGTAATTCAGAAAGAAGGTCAGTAGTATACTTGTGTAGGGTTTCTTCCCGCCCTCGGAGACCACTTGACTGACATAGCAGAGCACAAAGGCTACAGCTTGGCTCCTGCTGATCATTAAGTTGCTTGTCGCATAATAATGATCTGTCTGAGCGAGTTAAGCTGTTACATGATGCATACGACACAGTCACTAATGAGCTTTATTTCGTCAGCTGGCCATAAAGTCAGTGACATTTGGACATGATATAATGAAATGTGTGTTGTGCTGTGGGGATCAAGACTATAAATACGTTGTTTTTGTCTTGCAGGCCTTTGATCATTTTTTTTTTCTTCTGGATATCCAGTCAATTCATAAATGTTTTCAATATGCTGCTTATCTTTAATTATGATGCTTTAGTCGCCATAAAATTCTTGTGGTTCCTTGTTAATAAATGCAGGCAATTTTCGTTTTTTCAAGCATCCGAAAACATCTGATTTCTTTCAAAGAGTATAGAATTTAGCTCCTAAACCTTCTCCTGCTGTACTGTATGTTTGCCTACCCTATATATCATTTAACATGCAGCAATCATGGCATTTAAAAGAAAAAGAAAAGCTTATGGTTTTAGCTTAGGCGAAACATAAAAGTCTCAGCTGATCTCTTTCATGACATAATTAAATTACATTTGACAGATTGTGACAGATAAGTGCAAATACATTTCCCTTCTATATAACACTGACATGAACATGCACGAAGACATAGACAGTTTAAAAGAAACTCACAGAAAGTTACTCTAAGTGTAGAGGGATCTGATTGCTTAAACTTATCTGATCAGACTGATATAAAATAGTGTAATTAAATAGTGTAACATTTTTAACCATAAATCCCTAAAACAAATGATGTGAATGCACATGGAAGGATCACAAATCAATCGGCAAAAGTTAACCCGCTTGTTTTACTCAAGACTGAAACACACCATCCAGAGAGACACAAAACAAACATAAACTTTGCAAATATAACTGATGATAATACTAAATCTTCAGCCCTTACAGATGTTTTTAATAATTTTTGCACATTGTTGCTATAGTCGAATGCTATTTATTAGCATTCCACTTTTTGTCATTTTTTTGTCATATAGTGTTGTGTCTCATTCTGGCACAAACCTCTCTTTGTGGTTGCTTTAGTGGCAAATAGAGTTGGTTTTTTTTCATATATGCAGGAATTGTGTGTTTTATTATCTATTAAGCTTCTTTTGCATCTCACTTTGATAGTTTTGCAACTCAGTGTTCATTCTGTCTAATATTCACAATTTTCTGCTTTGGTTATTTTAAGACTCGGTTTACATGGAATATCATGCATTTAGTCATTGTATTCTTTTGTCTCATTTTGATCATTTCACCTGTCATCTCTGGGTATGACTTTCTGGGATAAGATAAGACCGAAGCTATTTGACTCATCAAGCCCCCCGGACCTGTGCTTCCCAGCCTCCAGTAGCTGAAGAGAATGTCATAAACCTCATGGTCGTTTCACAGTGCTGATCAACTGCACTGGGATTTAAAGGGCTGTGTTTATGAGGTTTACTAATAGAGATAGGAATTACAGGTAGGCATTGCATCGCATTTATTATCCATACAAACATCATCCTTCCCGTGCATCACAGCTTTAACCTAAATCTGAACATGATAACCACCAAGAAGCTTCTGGTTGAACTCCTCAAACAATCTGCATTGATTTGAACTAAAATGTATTAATTACGCACACCACGTTCACAGTGGTGTAATTTTCTGCATAGTCGCGCGGCGGCAGCAAAGATAGCGCACGTAGCGCGCCTCTACGAGCGCGTGCTTGTTGACGCGTGAATGTTTCTGCACCAATTATTTTCTCATTAATTTTTAACGTCTTACCGTACTGTCCGAAGCTGAAGTCGTTTTTGTGTTAGTAAACGCATTTCCTCATAAAACCCATCTAATGGGCGAGAGGTTGCAAGCATTTGGGTTTTCTTACGCAATTTGTTAAAAAAAAAGAAAGAAAAAAAAAGAACAAGCAAAAGCGGTGGAAGATAAAGTTAAGCAACTTTCTGTGGCGACACCGCAAGAATGAAGTAACAGCGGTTTTCTGTCGGTAGTTACCACCAGTTCTTAGTGAATGGGAGGGTCTGCGTGTGTGTGCTTTACCGCTCTGCTCTCTGAGGGTTAAGCACTGAGGAGGGTTTTCGCCTCCAGTGTGGACCGTCGACAAGAGCCAGGTGACCAGACCGACGTCATGCTACTGAAACCCAACAGGAGTCCTCTGCTGCTCACCGTCACCTGCATGTGCTTCTCAGGAGGTTTGCTCTGGTCCTACCAGGAGGAGGATGCCAGTGAAGGGTAAGTGTACACGGTGATAATAATTATATTAGTAGCTAATAAGATACTGAACTTTATTTTATTTTTATTTTTTTACAAAAAAACCTCCCTTTTACAGTGAAAAGTGCTCTGAAAATAACATTTCTACCACAAAGTACCCCTGCGTCAAGTCGACGGGAGAAGTTACGACGTGTTACAGGTACAGATGTTTCTCACATTGTTTTTTTTTCTATTAGAGGGCTTAGTTAGTCATTTTGTTTAAAAAAAGTTTCGCATGTCTCCATATACAGTAAGTAACCTCACTGGAAATGAAGCTGGACTTATTAGTTATTCAGTCTATGATAATTGAAACAATTCACACTTGTTTCACATGTTTTCTACTTTTAGAAGCACTTACACTCTGATTACCTGAGGCAAGCATTAAAAAAATCAGTAGACTTTAAACATTCATTGTGTTCCTTTTTTTAACCTAATATCCAGTTATTATTGCAGTGTTTGCATGATCTATGACATTTAAACCATGATTATGTCAGATCCTGAAAAATATATACCTTTTTTTAAGTTATTCTGAAGTAATATACATTATGGAAAAGGAGTGGCTTCTTGAAATTGTTGAGACGATATGGATTTCCTATACTGTATGGATTTCCTATGTGCCCAGTCTTTTCTTGAGCTAAAGAGATCATAGCAATCTCCAATTTGTCCTGTAACCCTCTTATATACCAACACTGGCTTTAATTATGATAGTTCACAGACACAGTGGACACAATGTTGCCTTGGAGCACAACTCCTGTTAGAAGCTGCAGATTAAGATGTCAGAAGCTAATCTGTCAGGGCTTCCTCAAAGTCATAATGAAAAAAATATTTGAAACTACTGTCTTTTAGGAGCTAGTCTATTTGAAGAAAAAACGTTTGAAACATCATAACTTTGTTGAAAAGTTTAACTTCAGTTTTAAATTTTGCATACATCAATAAACAGATCTGTGTATGTTATTGGAAATCAACCTTCCAGAAAGCTGAAGCATTTAGCTAAAACAAGAGCTATATTAGAGCTACATTTTCTTTGCTTACAGTGCTGCTTGATGATGTCTACTTTGGGTTATTTAACTTTTTCTTGTGTAGTGTGTAAACTTTGCCAAAAGGAGATCTTTTATTTAAATGCCTTTCATGCTTCATGTTGATGTCATGTGGGCTCTAACTTTAGAAGCAATATCAAACAACTTATTTTAAACAAGTTGCCAGAGATCTTAATTTATATCCAATCTATTTCTGTGTGTTCCATTTAAAAAAAAAATATGAGGACTAAGTAATGACGGATTGTTGTATCCTCTATGATGTTGTAGACTCTGAAAAGTTTAGTTTTTTGCATTGCTTAACAAATTTCTGGCTACGGTTCAGTGACATCCTGTTTGATCTGCAAATCTCAAACACTCTCTTAACATAATGATGTTGGTTTATGGTTATTGGCTGCAGCCACGGTTGTTTCCCACACTGTTTATTTTAAGAAGAAAAACTGCCTCAGCTAGGAGCCAAGATAATGTGTCTCGGGTACATTTCAGTTCACCTGCACAGTGTAAGCCACAGATGACCTGACAGGTCAACAAGACGCACCAAAAACAGTATGTGATGCCTTGACTCTGATTGTACAACACTGTGAAATCTTTTACTCAGGGTTTTGCAGTGGAGGCAGAGAGGGGTTTTTCAAAGGGAAGCAAGAGTGATTTAAGTTGGCAAGAAACACTTGCCGAAGGAAAATATGGGATTATGGCATTCATTAGGTGCTCTGGGGGAAATCATTGTGCATCTTGGAACGTGTAATTGTTGTAAACAAATTTCTTTAAGCCAAATCATTTAGAATTGTGAAAATTTTTCAGTTTAAGGGGGAATAGTTTACATGCCACTTAACCTTAGAGTTAATAAGCTGTGAGAAGGTTCTTGATAGGATGGAAACTTTAGCTTTCCATTTATATGGTTGAGCAGTTTCTTTGTTGTGATTTCACATTTTAAAAAGTATCTTTAGCGTGTGTCGGCTGATTTGGTAAATTTGTCTCTGTAGTTTTTACCAGACAGATGAAGGGTTGTGTGTGATGCAACTGTGTGCACAGCTTAACATTCATTTTGGAAGTATTTATCATATTGTGAAAGGAACCAGAGGAGTAACGAGAGACCTGTAGAGCGTTTGTCATATGACCATATATCTCTCAGTGCCAGCTCAGACACACTGTCTCTCTGTTGTTAAACATGGAGATTGTCATGTTTGTTGTTTTTTTTTCTCTTTTAAAGGTCTGCTGCACCAGATCTCTGCATTTACAAAATCTTTTCTTTTATTTGCAGTTTTGCAGGCTCTTGAGTAAATATGCATCTCAAAAACTGTGCTGTTGTTTTTTGTTAGTTTAAATCCCAAATGTCTGGGATTGCAACACAATGCTTTGCCTAAACCAGATAGGGGTTTGATTAAAATGATTAGCTACAAGCTGTTTGTTTTAATACCGTCAGAGCTGTTGTGCTTTTGCAATGAATCATTCAGAGATCAGTTTATTATCAGTGTTGCCGGTATTACGGCTTATCTTTGTTAAGTTTTGTGTTTCTGTTCTTTTCTTTGGTCTGCTGGTAATTTCTGGTCATGCTAAATATAATCTTGCCTCGCAGTATAGTTTCCCCAAATCACACTTTTTACACCATTAACCTGTCACCTTCTAAGGCCAGAGACTTTTCTCTATGTGGTTTAAACCACGAAGCACAGCCACTGAGCTAACTGCATGCCTACAATGACTATGACCCAGTAGAAGTTTTTCTTTGAGTACACGCTGCAGATTTTAGAGACATTCACATGTAGCTTAGCATTTATCCACTTGATTTGATAACTCTGTTTTGAGGAAAACATACCTCATAGCAACTGCTGGAAAACAAAAAATCTTTGTGCTTTCATGGACTATTTTTTAGGATGAATTGGAAGTCTTGACAATCCAGGATAAGAGCCAGATCCAATGTGTTTACCATCATAGGATTGAGACACATCATTAATGTTTGTCGCCTTCTTCTCTTGGGTGACAACAGGGTACATGAAACAGCGATCACATTTGGTTTGATTTATTGTGCATGCCGTGTTAGCCTTACCTACCCTGTAAGTGAAATGCTTCTCTGGAGAAGAAACAGAGCACAGCCAACGTGAGTCCCACCACTACAGCTGTAACAGTTACACATAATTGATGTGTGGCATGTGTAATTATTGCTTTGTTATTTCTCCAAACAAATCTGAGGGTAGAAAGCATTTTGTTTTGATCTGTGTTCTCTCTGTTCTTCTTTGTGCACATCCACAGCTTAAGGGGAAACTAGTTTACAAAGCAAAATCACTGAAGATTCCTCCACCCCCTCCATTTTACATGATAGTCATGACACAAGCACTGGGCTGATCCATTCGGGGTCATTAGGGTCCTTTAAATGTTCCCAAGATTTTATTGTTTTAATTTTGCATTTAAAGACCTAAAATAGATTTAACTGCTAAATCAGTCACAGATTTATATTGTGATTCTCTTGTTGGCTCAAACAGGGGAGTGTAGTGAAGTGATCTCTTTAGTCTGATTATTGAATGCAGCCGTGAGGGCCAAAGGCTCTTGTTTCTTTTTTCTTTTTGAGTCTGTTTTTCACATTACATTTATATTTAGTCTGCACCTTGAATTAATCCTCTCAGTTGGACTTCTGCTCCCCGTCCAAATTCAAATATGTTTAAAAACAAGAAATACACACAGGGGTTCTTTGTTGCCATAACGTCGTCCCTCCAGTTATCGCAGCTCCATGGAAGATATACCGCGGCACATCTTAAAGATTTAAACGGGCCCCACTTCGATTATGTTTTATTGTTTTGGGCTACTACATTTCTGATGTTGCCATAAATGTTCTGGGCTGAAAGTTAGAATAGATCCAGTTTTATGGACAACATATGTATGGCAACACTCGGGAGAATTCATTGTTAAAAAAAGTGTAATTCAAGAAAGCTGCCATACTGAGGCTTTACTAAACCAAAGTTAAGTAAGTTAAGTACACTAACACATATTTTTAACTCTTAGATCTTTTTGGGAGTGGCAGCAATGTCCTGTAGAAAAGCTGGGAATTGGTAGAAGAAGATAAAGGAGTAGAAAATATTGTGCAGGACAAGTGCCAAATTTGCATTTTTTGTCACGTCTTTGTCGAGCTTTGAAAACGTCAAATGGGCTTTGTCTGAGTAGACTTTGGTGAGGAACTCTTAATTAATTCTGTCATGAGATTTAGTCACTTTAAGCATGGAAATCATCGTCAAAATAGTTATCTAAACGTTTCCCATAAATGGACGTCACTGTCAAGATTATGTTCCCTATTCATTTATTATTACTATTACTATAAACCCAATTGTCAGATATCAGAAGAAGTGTGAGAACATAAGCTTTAGACTTGATCAGTGTTGTTAACTCTCATCTACTGTACCTCCATCACCCCTATTCTCAGATGTGCAGCAATACAGCACACTACAGATGTGTGAGTTGTTGTTCCAAAATATGCATGTTTCCTTAGAAAAAAAAACCTCTTAATTATTTTCAGGAATGACAACATCACAAGCTGCTGCGTTATAGCGTTTGAAAGGCAAGAATGCAAGTTGATAAAATAAATACATTTTCTCAGGAAAGAGCATGAAATAAGTCCAAGCTGTTGCTCAACAGTGAAACCGAATTTACCAGAATTAAGCTTAATAGATGCAGAATGAGATAAGAGCTGGATATCTTGCCAGTCAAAAATACCGCAAATGATTTACAACACCTGTTGGAGTTTCCCAGCACTGTGATACTGTGGAGTAATAATAGGAAAAATATCTAAAAAGAATGGAAGCTGTAATTTGCATCACTGTGTACCAGCAGTAAATCTTTACCTTTGCAAAGTAATAAAAATGTACAATATGTGTTGTTTAATGTCTGATACAGGTATATGACTGTGGTCAGAAAGTATCCCCTAATCTCAAACCACATCCCTCACATGATGCATAGTGTCCTGTCAGGACATGGACATTAACATCTGGTTCCCATCAATGGTCAGAAAAGAGGATATGAAGCCTGTTAACTGAAGTAGACTGCTGCACAGAGTCTACAGCGGATTCAAGGAGTTGACACGAACATTTGGTTTTGCTCTTCATTGACAGCTCCCACACAGTTAAACATTAAAAGGATGTAAAGACACAAGGCAGAGGTTAATGGCCATGATAAGCCATCCTCATCTTTCTGATTTATGTCCTGCTGTGTATCAAGGGAAGACTGTATGAGGATGTTCATCAAAATACTGAAAACAGTTTTTTGGGTCATATGTTTGTTTTGACTGCAACTTAACCTTTGATAGCAATCTGATGTGTTTCCATTCTGATGGAGTAACTATATATGGCCTTCATCAATTTTTTTATTTAAACATGACATAATTAAAAAAAGGTTAGATAGATATCTGTACTCTTAACAGGAAATCCATTTTCTTTTGTCAGTTGTTGTCTAAAGAGCAATTAGTCAGGTTATGACATGTCTTGCTCTCTTGTCAAGTTGTTTTTTTGGCTCATTGACAGTTCTGATGAATTATGTCCTTTTCTGTCCATGCGCATGTCCTACTTTTATAAATACTCTTGCACAGGTGGAAATATTTACACCTGCATGTGGAGTTCTGGAAAATGGAGCTCATGGAAAATGCATCATCCATTAGAAAAGGGCACGCTTATTTAGCTCATTTTTTCCCCCTTTTTTTAGACTAATTCAGTCTTTTTTTTTTTACAAATAACTGCTAAGTAATTTATTTTTTATCCATGCATACAAGGCGTGCGAACCATCCCTTGACATGAGCTCAAGTGATAGGCCTTAATAGATAAAGGATGGATTTTTATTCCCTTCCTCAAAACTTATTTAGATAAAGTGGAGTGTAAATTATCATCAGAGCAGGGGAGGACATGTTTGTGTTAAAGAGCATTCTTTAGTGACAGATGTGGAGCAGCATTAAAACATCCTCCTGTGTCTTATTAATTGCACTTCATGAAGGTAACGCTTATGTCAGAAATACAGGTGTTAATAACTTCCCTATGTGGTATTTTCCACTCATAATGTCCTGCACCAGAGCAAACATAATGGCCCGATATGTTCTTACTGAAAATTTGGAAGGAAAGGCCTTTTTATTACTTCCTTTTCTTTGTTCTTTCTTTCATTTTTTTCTCTTTCAATAACTCAAAACACATTTTTATTGTTAAACTTTTAGATTATATTTAACAGCATTACTAAACAAGCAGGAAAGCTGTGATATAAAACACATTTTTCCCGCAGAGACTTTATAACTTATGCAGTGCTTTATGATTTGTTCTTAAGCTGAAGTCTTTTTTCATTGTTAGGCTAATATTAACCTGGCTTTTATAAACAGTACACATGCTAAAGCATTATGTTAACAAACCTTCGGTTAAAAGTATATGAACGACTTGCTTTAAATGCTTTAGATGTTATCCAGGTGTGAACTTTGTCACAGTATACAGTTGACTTTCACATTTATATGTCAAAACACAGATTTTTTGCCCTGTTTTCTCATTCATTTGAATGTTCTGACCATAATGTATGTTTTAAAAACTTGAAGTCATAGTTCAACTTATATGAAATGATTTGTAAGCTCTGATCATTTTAAGACCTTATGTGGTCTGTTTTACACTCAGTTTAATCATTTAATGTCACAGGCACTTTTCCTTCTGTAAACCATGACTCAACAGTTTTTTTTCATTCTTTGGTTTCTTAAAAGCCCACTCTTGTTTCTGTTGGCAGATGCTCATTCATCCATCTGTTTTCTTTCCATGGAGAACTGTTGTGTGGTCACGTTTTGGTCATGCTGTGGTTTTGCAGTGGTTAAGTGATGCAGTGATAAGTATTTTACAGGCTGTGGGTTTTTCCCCTCCATGCCTCTGTTCTGTATGTCCAAGACTGCTCAAGCACAATACATAACATTTTTTATTCTGAGAAAAGATTATTAGAATTTTAACTCTGCACTTGGTATGAATCAACATTTAAAATGGGAACTTTTTGTAAGTTCATCAGCTAATTGTTTTTCACTTTAAAGAGGTTTAAATACGGAGCCACTTGAAGCCTTAATTTATTCTCCCATTAGTGAAAATAATAAGCAGCTGATGTATCAGTCCTGAATGACAGCAGTTATATCCAAAGGAAAAGTGTTGCTTGCACCACTGCACTCCCGTCTATACCAGTCTGTTAAAATTGTAAACAGATGTAGCGTTCAGTGTTAATAACACATTGTGGAATTGTGTTTGGTTTTTTTCTGCAGCACAGATGTTTCCCCCTCCTTTGAGACTTTGGTCATACACTGATGAATTTCAATATTTTTGAGTCAGTTATAATTCACTTTAATGATATTCACTACCATCATCAGTGTGTTGGTCCACCTGTCAAGTATTAATTATGCAGTAACTGCAGTCAGCCTGGCTTGTAGCCTCCTCCTTTTCTCATCCTCTTCTCTGCATTTAATAACACTTAGAATTTATTTCTGTGGAAGCTTGCAGACTGAGAAGTGTTAATTTAAGTTATAGTTTGAGTTAACTATTATTGGCAGTTTTATTATGCTCAACCGCTGGAAGATTTCACTACTGTTTCACGACTGTTTTTAAATAAAATGAAAACCTCAAACCTCAACTGTGTGAACAACACATCCCAGTTACATCACTCTCTGCATGTCATGAGAACATATAAAGCTTTGAATGCAAAGCCAAGAGCAAAGCATGTATTATACATGTAATCTGTCGTTTCACTGTCTGTTACATTTTGGTGTCATTTGGCAAAATGAGTTACTAACATAAAGGCAAAACATTTACTGAAAAGTACACCAAAACAACATAACGAGAGGCTGCGAGGCTGTGTTCAGTCTGAGTGCTAATTCGAGTTAAATCTAATGTCAGCACGATGATGTGCTCTCAGAGGATGCCAATATCTTTGTAGCTGGTTCACCTTGTTGGTTTGGCATGTTAGAATACTGAGACAGAAATTACCTTGCAGGTGTGTGTACAAGGATGGGTGTTTAAGATCAATGTCTGGCTTTTATAATCTGTTGGTTTATTTATAATGGAAAGGACTGTTGAATTGTATAAACTTTATTTAAAAAGCCATTAATGCTGCCATTGTGAAGGTTTCTTGAAGTCTACTTGCAAACCAGATCCTTTAAAGCATCCATTGGTCCAAATGACTCCAGTTGACTCAAGCAATTCTCAGTTATCAGTAATTCGCTATCAATATTTTTCGGTGTAGATCAAATTCCACGAACAATCACTGCTCGCCACCACTATGTGCTGTACAACATTTATTTAATTCAACCGGTGAAATAAACTAATTACTAGCACAAAACTTGAAATATACAGTAACGGAAGGCTTCCCATTCCAATTTAAAACACTTTTTTAGTTATATTTTTTCATATTTCTTGTTAATCATCAGGGGAAAAAAGTGACCTATTTGACTGACCATGTTGAGAAAAAACCCACATCTGCTTTATACAATAAAATAATATTATCAACCTTGTGAGATGAAAGATACTCCCTGTTCGTGGCAAATAATCCATCATAAACTTGTGTTGGTTTTAGTTCACCTTTCAGGAGGCCAGTTCTGCAGGGACCACTTTTCTTAAAATATGTTTTAATCCAAATGTCTTTGCATCATTTACATGGCTTGCAGTGTTTATTTTCTCCCCGATTCTCCACACTGTTAACATAATGAGCTGTAAAATCGGTGAATAATAGCAAAGGAATCTAATTACTAATGATTTCCTCAAGAATCTTTGAAGTGGAAGTGGCATGCATTTGCAGTAACCTCCTAAGTTGACAGGGAAAGGTAATTCCTGGCCTTTGTCCAGAAGAATGGTTTGAGTTAGAAGCAGGGATGACGGTTTACTGTAACAGCCCACAGACAGCCTTGCTCTGAACAATTTCCTGAGGTGTCAGTTTCAAAGACATCAGACAGAGCCTCCACTTGTCCTTAGCTTTTAGAGTGGATGACTATATAAATGACAATGAGAGTTTCTCAACTCAAATTGTGACATAAGAGCAGACACTTTTAAATATGATAAGATTTAGGATATTTAATATTTTTGCAGATTGCATCAGAGTCAAATCTGATTTGTTTGAAATGGGGACCGCAAATGTTGAAAAGAAACATATACAGAGTAGAGCAGGAGTCCTGGCCTGCTTCTGTTATAGACATGCTGTATTTTGGCTGTAGTTCCACTAATAAAAACAACAACAAAAAAAACCTGTTTTGTAGAATGTGCTGCAGATGCCAACACAGCAGGAATGCTGCATGTAAGTAATGACAGCAGATAGATTGCAGAGGTAAGATTGGAGCAAAGTCCTTATGTTAACTTTATTGTAAGCTTTGCTCTTCACAAACAGCAGCCATTGTTCAGTTCTTACATAACTTATTTCCTGTGGCTGAACATTGTGAAGGTATGTGAAACACTGCTTTTATTTTGGTCTTTTAAACTACACTTGCTGATGTAAAACAAGTCCTCACTACAAAATAGTCCTCAGCGGAGAGGCAACAGAATCTGTTTATCAGAGTTTATTTTGTTTATTTGACATTTTCGTTTTATTTAGCAAGAAGTGCATTTTTTTGCTTCACTGCAGAGAGTTGTAGAAGAGAAAATCAGTAGCATTTGGCTTGTTTAATATGGAAGCTAAAAATATGGAGAAACAGCCTGGCTGTGTGTACGCTGGTTTACTTTTTTTGTGTCCGCATGTGCTGATTAAACATGTCAGGCACTATTTCACAATTTTTCTTTTCATTCTTTCTGTAAACTGAAAGGTTGAAGATTGATGTCACTTGCATGAATAGATGAAAGTGGTACAATCTTCTCATTGAGTCAGAAAGCAAATACTGTAAGTGTCATTCTCAGAATGTTGAACTTTTGCTCTAACAGATGAGTAACCACAATGACACGGTTTCATAGAACCAGCAGCAGTAAATTGTGTTGCTACACACTCAGACAGCACTTTTTTCCCTACTTTTTCCCCGTTTGCCAGGTCTTTTTGTTACCATTGTGTCACAAGAGAGTAAATGAAAATAATAGGATATGAATAAAATACAGTTTAAATTAGTGGTATTAAATTGAGCGATAAATTCACACAACTTTAGATCAGACTGTGTGTTATTCTTCCAGGTTAGTGTCTATCACAGGCTGTGAGTAAGTTCATACAGTCATTAACCAATAGGTGAATGTAGCATGTTTGTGGACAAACAGAACATTTATATTTCTCTGAACACAAAGTTTATGCTCTCACCCTTAATACAGTTGGAAACAGTATCACAAAAAGCAGTCCCTTTTTTATAAGTAATGTCCCAGATTGGCCTGACATTTCTTTCTGACATACACTTCACATCTAAGTTTTATTGTCACCAAGCTCCATTATAGGAAATGCACAGGGAGATCAGTTGACCAATTTCTTTTCCTTTTTTCTTTGGACATTTTCGCTTTAATCAGTGGTTTCTTTGCAAATGAGTGTCAGTGGGACATCTATAGACTCTATAAGTTAATTTTAGTTTAAGTGGGCTCTACTGTATATGCTTTTCTCTCTTTTGTTTCTTCTTTTTTAGGCATTTATCACTTCTGAATGTCAAAGAGAAATGCTGTATCTTTCCATGTGTTAAATCCTGACCAAACAAGTATGCTGTCCTAAGTCTGCATTGTTAGTGACAGGCAGTGTGAAGCAGATTCTGCTTAAAATGTACTTTGGTTCATTTATTTGTGTGGAGGGGTAAGAAGCTGTCAAACAGCTGAGGTTTTTTTGGATGTGACTATGAAATCTTCCATTTGTCTCCAAAGTAGTTTAAGGTTAAAATGCCACAGCAGTAATGGCTTGACTCAACCAGCCTGATATCGACTAATGAAAAGCATATTTCTTCAACATTGTTTAGCTTTTAGGACATCTTCGGCCTTTAATTGTAATTACTGACAATAATGGGGTGGAATTTAGAACAAGTGAAGTCATTTCATTGTGGAATGAGTGTTTATTCAGGAACTGTTTCTACAGACTGTCTGGTATCAAATTGAATTAGTTCATTTTCTGTGTTGTACTTCTAGCATAAATGATCTTTCCAAAGTATTTTGATTCCAGAGTTTTTGGAAAAACGGAGAGGCATCCAGGAATGTGCATCCAAGCTATGTGCTCGCTATATTTTTTGCATGTCAGGAGATTGTTTTGTTATTTTGAAGCTGTACTAGCAGACACAACATCCCCTCTAAATGTAATGTAGTTGTGTCTAACTCTGAAATTACTTATGTGTTGCTTAACTTTATCTCCTGTTTGTCTTGACGACCCTGTGCTTACATAGATGGGGGCTATTCTGACATGTTGGAATTTAATTTCTTAAGGACATTTTGTGAGTCCTTCCAACAGACCAGAAGGCCCTACAGATAGCAGTGCACTGCTGTTCATTTGTTTATATTACACCGTGGTGACCCCAAAGCTCCAGAGGGGGTCTGAAGTTTTTTTTTCTGTGTGTTTCTGCATTAATATGGCTGGCTGAGGTTGTCTGGATTTGTTTCTGAGCAGAGTTAAGAATATGTGATTATTATAAACAAGAAAAATAAATCTATTGCTGTAATCTAAAGGTTCACTTCCTGTTTTTAAAATGAACTTTTTTATCTGCTGATTCATTGGGAGCAATAGTATTCATCAGCCATCTTGATATATTTGGACAGGATGAGGTTCAGCTTGCTGGCTTTAAACAGTATTTGGAAACAGAACATAAAGCACTGTGAAGTATAAGACACTGTCTTGGCATTACAAAGAATCATCTAATCTAAACAGATGAGATTAATTGATTACGCTTATTATTAGATAATCTATTTTCATACTTGTTACTTGTTCAAGCCTTTAAAATCATGTTAGTGTAGCCAATCCTGCAAAAGCATTTTCCCCCTCTAGGTTTGTGACCATACTTTTGCAGTGGAGTGTTTCTTCATTCTTTCTCACTGTGAATACTGATATTACATCCAAAGGGTGTCAGCATTACACAAGGGCCATTACAGCTGCTAAACTGTCACTTTGTCATAGAAATAGAGCTCAAGTGAAAAGGTCAGTGTGATTGTCTCTGCCTGAAAGAACAAGCCAAATAAATCACTGTCTCTGGCATTGTCTAAACGGGGAAAAAAATAACTTTTCCTCCTTTTTTGTTTACCCTGCTTAAAGGGCAAAATACTTTATGTATCTAATGAAACAGCAAATAACAGGGCTGCAAAGACTAAATGCTGCAGTTGATTAAAGAAAAAGTCTGACCAGTATCAATATTGTGGTCCAAATAAAGTCCAAAGATTGACCCTAAAGCATTCCTCAGGACCACAGTTAGCACAGGTTTGTTTCAGCAACATCAATAATCACAATATCTGCCACAATCTTTCATGTCACTTTGCCTGGCCGCTGTCTTGCCAGAATTATTACCCTCCTCATTGACACAACAGGAAATATTTCACAGCTCTGGTTTTCATCAAGAGAAGTGTTGCACATGTTAAAGTCATATCAGTGCCAGCTGCAGAAGACTATCAGTGATGTTTTTAGCTGTTTTACTCAGTATAACTGTAACATTGTTTTATTGTTTAATTATTATCAATTATATGATTAGTGTAAGTATTTGCTTTTTAACAGCAGGCTGAGCTTTTACACGCTTTTGGTGATATTTTAAATTATATGTGCATGATGTGAGAATGCAGATGAGGTGTCTAGTGGTCAGAGGGAGTTTCGGCTGCAGGTGGAAAGTGCTGTAAATGTGTAAATAGGCCGTGTTTACATAGACAAGATTGTGCTATGCTGTGATTTAACATTTGTTGTTGAATGTTATCACCAGGGTTGTGGGATTTAAAATTAGATGCAGAACACATCTGGATGCGCCGAAAAAATTGTCTGCTACAGTCCTTGACAAGAGACTGAACATTGAAAAAGAATTTGGGCCGAGTCACTGCTGATGAGGAAATTGATTTAACAGATGGTTTTGTGTAAACATACTTCGTAGTTTGTGTCGGAATTGCAGGTTTTGCTCAATAGCTAACTAAAGCTCATACCAGAATCTTGGCAATGTGAGCTGTAGCGATTGTTGCATTTACCTCAGTGACATTTTATCACGGAGACATCTTGCAAGATTTATGGAAAGCACCACTTTTAATTGCTGTGATGAAGAATGTAACGGCAAGTGAAAAGTGAGAAAAAATGTTTTTGAAAAGAATATTTTGAAGGTTCTGAAACTCCCAACGACCGATATCAGCTTGATCTTGTGATAGAACATGAAAGAAAGCTATAGCTAGTTCCAAACTGCAATTTTACAGTGAGAAAAATGTGTTTCTTTGGTAATTCCCTGCACAGTTGCAGTTTATGTTTTAATCATCCAGTACTGTACGTCAGTAAGCTACATTTTTCTGTGTTCCTACACACTAATTTCCATGTCTTGTGTAGTGTCCATTTGGCTTCATACACTTGTCCACAGAACGAAGGGGATTTTTAAAAAAAACACATTTGTTTCCCTTCAAATTTTCCCTCCTTTTTTCTGATGTGTTTCCCTGAAACAAAATAGGATCGATGTACAAAGCACATATTGGCATGTGCATGTTAGAAATTCAAACGACTGATCCACTCCTGGCAACTTTATGTGACATTTTAAGTATAGCAAATCTCCATAATTCCAGTTTTTTATCAATTCTGATGAAGAGCTTTGTGCTTTTGTCAGTTTGGTTCTGGTCCATTACCTGCTGCTTGGTTTAGTACGAATGCGTGTTTTGTCTTAGTTTATGTAGTTCTACACAACACACAATTAAATGACATTTACAAAAGGATTTACGTGTCCACATTTCACGGGATTTTTGCCTGACAAAGCACAACAGCTCAAGCTGTTGATTAAAGCTGCAAACTCTTATTTGCCTTCCATCCCACTGGGTATCTTTGCTTAAAAATCTTGATTAAATGATTAACTGTTTGGCTTGATTTGTATTGCTGTTTTTTCATCTTCAAATATTAAAACACCATACA
>JAVQJG010055068.1:0-15274 GCA_036024015.1 Craterocephalus amniculus | reverse complement strand
AAAGAAAGAAAGAAAGAAAGAAAGAAAGAAAGAAAGAAAGAAAGAAAGAAAGAAAGAAAGAAAGAAAGAGAAAGAAGAATTACCTTTAGACTTAATTTTACTGGATAGATAGAGCTCAGAAAAAAGATGAAAGACAGATGCTGAATTAACCTTCGGTAGGGGGCACCATAGAATGAAAAGCTACTAAAGAGAATTGGTGTTGCTTTAAGTTTGATTTACTGTGTTTGCATGTATACACGGTCACTCTTAAATGGTTGTTTTACCTGTTTACAGCCTCATTGTTTCCCATATACATCATGGTTGTCAGGTGTTCCACCTTGACAGCTGACACCATGCATGGTTAAAACCAGGAGACCAGCCTTTTCATTTTGTCCCAGTGTTAATGAGCTGTTTGAAAGGATGTCTGGTTCAACAAGTAAAAGAAAAGAAGACTGTGAAAAGGAAATCCTGCATTTATTGCTGTATATGTGTGTGTGCGTGTGTGTGTGTGTGTGTGTGTATGTGTGTGTGGTAGTGATGGTCTTTCTGCCCACTGTTATCTGTTTATTCTGGGGCTTTTTATAATGCTGTTTGTGTCAGGTTCTTGGCTGGAGAACAGTCAGTAAGGCTCCTCATGCAGCTCGTTTGATGGACTGACTGTGAGCAGCTGGGCAGGATGATAGCATAGAAAGAAAAGGCTTCAAGTTAATCATTTAACTGGAGAGAAAGAGGACTGAATGCTGTTTCTAAGTCAGTGTGAATACACAGAGCATTTAAAAACCCTGATTCCCTTCAGATTTAGTTTTTTAAATAAATCAGAATAAGTTAACAGGCACTGTTGGAAAAATCACATCCACAGAAGACAGTGGATGCTTTTTTGGCAAGTCATCCATAGAAAAAAACATTAACCATGGAAAGAAGAAAAAGGACGGCAGACAGTGAAATGGTTTTTTTATCTTGAGGACAAAGGCAGACAAGTGGTGGGGAGATAGCAGTCACTGCTTTTGTTTCAAGAAGTGACAACAACTCAAGGTAAGCGAAAGCCCCGATGAAAGTGTAACTTGAAAGCAAATCGGAGACTAAAAGACAACTGTGGCAGAAACCATGACAACTGAAATTGCTTAAGTAATTGCTGGACTGACCGTGGCATAGATGATTCCTAGTATGCTACAGATGGTTCAGGGAAACAAACTGCAGCCTGGCAGAAGATTCAGTCTCTAGACTGATTTACTTTGAACCTCAGACAGTTAGAATGTGATTGGGTTTGTCACCCGCCTGTAAACGTGATCACCATGAAGGCATCGCCACACTGTCAACATTTTAAGGAAATTATGTCACAATTCAAGTAAAATTGATCCTGGATATAAAAATGTAATGAATAAATAAAATTCATATGCAATTCTCCAAACATTTACATTGTGGAGTTTTTCAGGACTGGGCGGCCCAAGTACAAGTAGCCACAAATATTGAACGTGAGGAAGTAAGAAATGCCTAAAAAGAGAAAAAATAATGCCATTTAAAGTGGATCCATGTGCAGACACCACGATGTATCAGAGCTGTGGGTGTTTTTTAATGCATTCTGGTGACATTTGTTGAGAAAAACCCATTGGTTTGTGTTCTCAGATTTTACTTTTTTATAAATTTAGTTAAACCATAAAACTAACAGCAAAAAACACAGTATGAAGGTCTCTATTTGTGTTATTATCATCTAGCACTCTCCCATGATCAATTATTGTTATCATGCATTCAAGTCATTACAAATAAATGATTAGAACATAACAGATGCAGCTATTAGGCAGATTTTTAGAAATGAGGAAGGATGTGGTGCTACATAAAATGGTGTGTGATAGAAAACCGAAAAGGTTGGATGAAGTGATTGACAAAGGGGGTGTATGGCAAGTTTGTGATGATGGACATGAATGTCAATGCTTGGTGGTCCACATCAAAGAACTGGCCTCCTCTGATCTCCCTTCTTCTCTCCTCATAATTTCATTACACCCTCACTCTCTTGACTTGCTGACTTTTTCTTCTCTCTTTCATCTGTTCCACTGCACCAGCTTCTTAAATATCCCTCCATCAAGACCAAGTTATTCCCTTTCCTGCCCCAAATTCTCCTTTTTTTTCCTAACCCTGGACTTCCCCCTTTTTTCTCTCTTTGCTCTTGTGGGTTGTCAGTGGAATGGTCCACACCCAATATACCCCAAAGCCTTTCTCTCTTCCTCAGTGGCGTGTGAGGGACTGCGTACATTCAGTGGCTCAGCTATCTCCAAATAGCCCATAAATCACTGAGGCTTGGCATGAGAGAGACGGCCAACCAGGGCAGATCTATTAACACAGCTGAACCTCACTCATCATTGTCCCTCTCTCTCTCTCTCTCTCTCTCTCTCTCTCTCTCTCTCTCTCTCTCTCTCTCTTTGTCCCTCAGTACCACTCTGACGCTCGTCTGTTTGGTTCACGCACCTTCTTCTTCTCTGTCTCACATCAGCATCAATTCTGCATCTGCAAGATTAAAACAGAGGGATGATTTTCTGAGTTAAGCGTCTCTGATGAATACAAAATAGTCTGTAGAGTGTGGATATATTATTTACTACCATCAGCTATTAAGCCTGAATGAAAAGTTGACTAAGACCAGTTTATTTATTAGTCAGTCTAGTTTATAGTGTGTTTGTTATTCTCTTTGTGAAGCTTTGCCATGTTCCCTAACTGTGCAGCTGCTTAACTATTTTTGCCTTTACTTGACATTGATACAAGATGAATCATAAGTATGTTAATCAATAAAAAATAACAAATATTCTCTGCTTCCAGCTGACTCGGTTAGTTAATTTGAGTCAGTCTGTGATACAGTCCCTATCTCGAATGTCAATTATACAATGACAGCCAAGGCAGGGTGCCAACTTTTTCCGCCGGTGTCTTGTTTCTCTATAGATGATGATAAATCAATTCTATCATACCAGTTTGTAGGGCACACACATATGGCTGGGTACTCTTTCAACCAGGACGCATTGTTGAACTTTTATTAGTGATGCCCAAAACTTCTTTTTGTTGTTGTTGTTCCCTCTATAATGACAAAAATGTAATTACTCCTAAAGAGATAAGCTTAACTTCATGTTTATGTTGAATATTTTAAAAGCAAATTAAAGCTCTCTTTGTTTCATTTTTCTATGTGTGACACCACAAAAATAACTATTGGATGATAAGTTGTTTATTTTGTCATGGTGGCTGCAAAGATTCTTTTTAATATGCATTAATATGCATAAAGTGGAATGGTCCATGTAATATGCATTAAGATACCAAAAAAAAGGTCTGCTTTTGACAGAAGAGTGCGCTGGTGAAGTGACATAAACAAAATCAAAAGAGCCTTATTCAAATCTGAGAGGATCTGTCATGTTCTCACTGCATTTATCTCCACCAGTATCCTTGGTTTGTCTGTCTGTCTGTTTGAAACATAACTTAGAAAGTGATGGATTGATTTTGATGAAATTTTCAGGAAATCCCCAAAATGGAATATGGAACAAGTGATTTGATTTCAGGGTGATCCAGATTACCCCTTGGATCTGGGATTGTTTTGGATGGAAAACTATTTTTTCTACCCAACTGAAATCAGTCTGTTAGGTTTTTTCAGCTCATGTTTACAAGGAATCTGGATGAAGTGATCCAATCAGTTGCATGCTTACATGATTTAATGACATTTTACACTTAAAATGTTACTCTCACCTTGTGTTCTGACTTGGGATGTGAAAAATACAACTCAAAAGATTAGACCAAATATCAACTTGAACTGCTCAGTTTGAGTCTTTTGGATGGCAGATTGAACTATTCCAATGTCCATAACATTCATAATAGACTTGATTGAGATTGTGAAACCAGCGAACATTCACATTATGTTATATATAAGGTTCCTCTGTACATGCATTAGAAATATATGAGGACTCATTCCACCATAAAAGCTAAAAATGGTCAGATGAAAGCATAAGGAAGGGGTCATGCAATGTTTAAGTTGAAGGGTTTTTAAAAATGAAATATTTCAGATTTTATGAATTAAATGAATATGATCTGATTATCCATTATTATCAAGCTGTAATATTTTATTGATGATGAATATTCTAAAACTTGTATAACCTTAAAAATTGTAAAAAATAAATAATTAAATAAATAAATAAAAATAACTGAATAAAAAGAAAAGGCTGTTTGCACTTCCATTGTAAAGCCATTCCGTTTCCACAATCTTAACACATTTTGCTGCTAAGCTGTGCTCTTTCCAGCCACTGAGTACGATGTGTCTGAGCAGCTAACATCCTGAGCTCTAGCTGAGCTCTAGCTGAGCTCCAGTCAACACGCAGATGGATTATTCTCTGTCACTGTGATGCATGACTTTCATTTACCGGTTTGCCAAACGTGTTATGCAGTTAATCATTGATATTCACTGCTTCTAAATGTATCTCTATATGATGGCCATTTTATTAGAATACAATGCTAATGTGGAGCTCTCTCAGCTAATCCTTGTGTGGGTGGAGGACAGGGCACCGTAATGGCAGCCTTTTATAGAGCTGTAATCCTTTACAACCTTCAATCCATTTCCTACGTTAAAAATAAAAAGTCAAATAAATTAATCAAGCCAAACCATGCCCTATTTCAACATACCTAAAAATAGGTATTTCATCGTTATTTTGAAGTTTGTTACTTGATTGTTTGATTTCTTTTTTAATCTCTCCAGATGAACTTTAAAGCCAGTCATCACCTTCTGTTGAGCAAAAGAAATTCCCATTTTCCCAACTGTTGGAGCACTATAAAGTTTGTGACCCATGTAAAAGAACATAAGGAAGCAGCTGTGAAATCTTTTTCTGCATGTTTTCAAACTGACGTTCTGCTTGTGAGCTCGAGGCACTCACACAAGGCTGTGTCAATGCTATGCAAATTAATATTCATTTAAATACATTTTCTTATCAGTGAATCACAGTGGACTGCCTGAGACTGTGGTCAGCCCATCTGCTGGTGCAGTAGTTACATATTCATATCAGCATACTGGTATCCATGCATAGCTGCTTTCTTTCTGCCCTTTTCGTCACTCGTTCTTTTCTACTGTCTTTTTTTTCCCTGCTGCAGGTATGAATGCTCAATAATATTAAACTTCTTACATCAAGTCATGGGAGTTTCATGGGAACAGGAAAAGAGATTACTGATATTGTTTAATTTCCCTTGGGCCCAATGTCTCAGAATAGCCCTGAAGCATATGGCTGGCTGCCTGTGCGCTTATGGAGACCTGCATTTATGGGTGTTTGTGTTGAAATATATTTTCTAAGATGTAAATACATTGGTAGCTTTTTGACAAATACTTCCTGAGGCTTTCTCTGTCATGTTTGTGTGTCTATGTGTGTTAGGATTTTTACTTTACATTCCACATTTGACAAATTTGTAGTGATATTTTTGGCAGTTCTCTGTGTGCGCTGAACCTGCCAGCCCTGCCTTTCAGCCACCTGTGTCTTCACATGTAGCTTGTGTCTTATGGGAATCGGATGATTGAAATGTCAGGCAGCTTGCTGGACACCTTCTTGGTCCTTTCGCTACAGAAGTTTCATCCCTGTGGTCGAAGCAGGACTGATTTGTCAGGCGGCGCCCTCCAAGGCCTCATCAGTTACAAAGACTTTCTGTCAGGTTTACTGTAACAATAAGGATGATAAATGCGTTCTCTCAATTTTCTGTTAATTATTTAGCTGTTTTAATCCAGTCCAGTCACCAGAGAAAATTCATACTTATCTCATTTTTTTTCCACACACATGCATACTGTACAAACTACATTCTATATTTACTTACCCATGCACAAACAACTTGAACAACTAACCAACTGGGGCTTTTTAAGAGGCAAGTTGTGGCAGATTGTCTTACCTTGGATATCACTATTTCTACTTTTTATTCATTCTGTTACTACCCTTTTTTTCCTTTCGATTTCTTTTTGCTTTTGCATATATCTTCACTTGGTTAAACCGAGAAATTAAATTGCCTGGTTACGCTTGGGATGCAAAATACCTGGTTAAAGACTACTCTGTTTTTTAAGTGTTTAGGAAAGGAACTTACAAGTGCAAAACAGAGGAGAAATGGCTAGCAGAGCTGTAGACGAAGAAGTTGGAAAGATAAGGAGCTTTAGCACTAGTCGGCAGGTTCAAAAATGGTGATGAGCAAGGAAATGGAGAGTCAATGCTCATTGTTGCCCTCACTGAAAACCTATGCACAGGTTATTTTTACCTGAGAGCTCTGAAGGTGCCATGCTGGTGGAAAAGCTTTCCAGAGTCAGTACTAGAATGGAACTGAGTTAAAAAGAATAATGTTGTCTCTCTTCTATAGAGATCGAGACAGCCCACGGGAAAGGGAGGGAAGCAGAGATGGACCTGCTCATTAGAAATGCCATTCTACATCTGTCGCTTTTTTATCTTTAATCTAATGCCACACACTGACACTATGCTTCCACACCAATGCCACCTCCTGCTTGTACACTAATGTAAAACTTTGTTGAATCCTCTGCATGTTGTAGTTTAACAGCTGTTTGTACTGCAGAGGATAACTTACAGTAAATGGAACAGCACTGGCCTAGTTTTATTGTGAGATTGGTCTGGTATAAATCTAAAGAACTAATTCTCAAAACTTTCCAACTTTTTTTACTATTAGACAGAGTGATGAGACAGAAGCAACAAACTAAAACAAAGGATTCCTTGTGAAACTATTAACTGATGATTAATTGATAAACTTGACATTAAAGTAATTTGTTAAGTAACACTAGAGGATATGAAAACAGGATCCAAGAGATGTTAAGTCTTTCAGAGGCTAGAGATGGGGATGTGGGATAATTGTTCAAGAATTTAAGAATAGCAGTGCAAGCAATTTGAAAACATTATCATCTACAACAGATGGTATCATCATGATAGGGAGCGAATCTATAGAAATCTCAAGGGCAAAATCAATATATGGTCTTAATCTTCAGCCCATCAGGCAGAACTATGAGAAAAGCAAACCCTATTCAGTAAGGAGACATGGGTTAAGTAATATTTCTATAGGGCTAGTGTCAGTGACAACCGTTCATTGCTGAGTCCTCATTTCTTGAAACAGAAATGATATTTTCATAACACCGTGGACAAATTTCCAAACCATTTGGCAGTTGTTCACAAAACAATTGTATTTCTCACTAATTTCATAAAATTGCAAATTTCCTCATGCATGTCTCAGTTTCTGCTACATCTTTGCAAATGATTAAGTACAGTTAGCCTGCAATTAGCACTATTTCCAAGTGAATAGATATTTTTGTTCTAAACTGATTCTCAGTGTAATAGTCGTTCTCTCCAAAACATGTCAACATCAGTTCATTCTGTAAGTCAACATCTTCACAGCAGAATTAGTCAGGAAAAATAATACTATGAGTACCATATCTGAATTACATGGAACATTTGATAAATTGACTAAAGTAACTGACAGTCAATTGAAACTAACTTTACTGTGGACTTTCACACATTTCAGAAGACCAATCACCTTTCTGTCCTATTGAGGAGTTTTTCTCTCTGTTTGGAGCTGGACAATATATGTGCATCAGGCTCAAAATCAGAGGTCCCTGCTCCTCGCTGAATCGCAAGAGAGATTGTGCGCTCAGATGTGGGTGAAAATCTGTGCTCAGCAAACAACAGTGTGTGGACGACCAGGAGGGCGAGGACGTTTGGCCACAGAAGAAGTGTTAGTTGTAAAACTACAGCTTTGTTTACAGCACTGTAGAATGCATATATATTTTACTGTTTTTTGTTGTGAATGAATGAATGAATGAATGTTTTTTGTTGTGCTGTGTTTATATTACAATATTTTATGATTTGATGAGTTAAAGTTACTTCATGTGTGTGAATAATAATGGTTACAGTATGAGCGCCTTGAGGGATGTCCAACCTTTGAGACTACTCTAACTGTAATGTATTTTTTTCTCTTCTTCAGTTTGTCACACATCTATATTTTGTTAGCTAGACAGAAAAAGTATAGTAACATTTGTTAATGAAGGAATGGGCTACGGTCGAGAAGTGGACATGAGGGATATTTCAATGATCCTCTGCCATGGTGAGAAAACATAAACATTTTGAATTGCAGTACTTACACGATGAGATGATGCATTTTGGAGGCACTGACTATTTGTATGAGAAACGAACTTCCTTTTGAAACATGAGTGAATTGTTTTGGAGCTATGGTGTTGTGCTGAACCATCCAGGTTATTTTGCCTGGGTGACTTGCTCATTTATGAAGGTAAAATTTATGCTGAGAAACATTCAAGCAATCTGAAAAGAGAAAACCATCTGTCAAGCATGGTTTGCTCATTTCAGCAACACAATGTATAGCCATGTTAAGGGGCCTACTATGATTACAATAAAATAATATTGGTGCAAACTGGGTAAAAGCTTTTGCTACAAAGCCTGGGCTGTGGATTAGCTCAAATCAAGCAGGGCCAGACAGACATTGCTCTGTTTCTTTGCTCTGATATTAAAAGAAGAGGTGAATTTTTATTATTATTACATTATTTATTATATTTTTATTACCATCTGTTGCTGGCTTCAGATTTATATGAACTTTAAAAAAGAAGGTCTACTTTTAACATTTGTTATTAGGTCATAAATGATGTGTTACTTGCTTTTAATGAATGTCATGTTTTACTGATTTGCAAAACATTTTGTTTTCTGGGTTATGGATGCTGCCCAACAGACTGGAAATAACCTGCTCAACATAAAAGGGTGCACACAAGTTTATGCAGAAAAAAAGGACTGCCTGAGAGCTCCTCATCCATTATGAACCCCCCATGTACCTAAATAGATCCAAGCTAAACTAAATACATGTCTATTTTGCAAGTGTTTGCATCTGGTTTCATATCCCATTACTCAGGCCCAGTTTAACCAGCACCTGCCCTGTACATGTCACCCTGTTCCACACAAGTGACGCAGATGCACCAGTAACCATGCCCTTCACACAACAAAGTAAGCACGGACTAACACAAGTATCCTCCAGACAGTAGGTGTTAGCCGGCGGCAGTTTAAGGGAAATTAATGAGCTCTTAAAATGAATGCATCATCCAACCTGTGTGCTGCTGCCTATGGGAAGATTACAGAAGCTAACACACACACACACATAGATACATGCAGCCCACAGGGAAGACTAGATTAACACACAGAGATGGAGACTGCTCAATCACTATGGTTACACAGATGGGCCCCAGAGAGAGGCCGGCCAGCACCGAGGCTGGAGGCAAATGACACACAAACACATGTACTAATACAGATTAACTCAAACACGCTGTATTTCCTTTTATGTTGTGTGAGAACTGTATCTCCTCTGTTTGCTGTTTCTCTTCAGTTGCTACTTCTACATGAGAATTGATGTGCTCAGTAATCTCTCACATCATATTTCCACTTCTTAAATAGACTGATTTTTATCTGTAGCCATGCTTCCTTGTGCTGTCTGTCTCTGTGTATCTATGAGCCTTTAGGCCCTATACACTGTGGGCGAAGACAGTAGCAGCAGACGGAACCTCTTTTCTCCTCACACTATAAAGTTTCATTGTCCCTTTTCTCATCTGGGAATTGTAGTAGAGATAGCATTAAAGTGAACAATATCACTTGTATGTGCTCCATCTCTACTGGGGACAGACAGAGAATCTATCATTTCGAGGAAAAGGGAAGTGGGGCAAGGGAGGATGGTTTAGACCTCTTTTATTTTCACTCAGCCACTGTATTACCTTATGGGGTCAAAATGCATCACAGACTATAGCTCTTCTCACCTTTGCACTCTCATTCTGTCCTCCCATTCTGTTTTCCAATCCCTCCCTCCTGTCTCTTGTCAATCCCTCTGGGGACAAACATTGTCATCCCTCCCATCTCAGAGGGATTTGCAGCCTGACAACCCAACAGGCTGTCGTGCCCCCAGGGGCTAAGGGTGCAGCAGGAGAAGGAGATAGGACGCATGTAAGACTGGGGAGTGAGACGGGTAGAGGCTATTGCCAAGATGGAGTTCAAAATGGGGCCACCGGTGTGCATGCATGTGAATAAAAAAGCCGTTTACATGTGAGTAAGACAGAGAGATCATCCTGTGGGTGGGCTAAGGCCATCCAGTGTGTGTGAGCTGAAGAGTTCTCTGTGTTTTGCTGCTTCCAGCCCTTGGCTGACTATTCTTAGCAAAGAGAGAAGACAGTGAAATACTATCCACTGTTTACTGGGCTAAAGTTACACCTTCCTGCACTGGGATTAACAAAGACACACACACACAGAGAAGTTTTTCAAAAGCTTAGACACATATGCTTATAAACTGCAGTTTTTAGGCCACTGTTCATTATGATTTCTTTCATTGACTCTGTTATATTTATCTGTTGTCATGTCATTTTTCAGCCTAGCTGGTAACCCCATTATTCCCCCTCAATTTAGCCCATGCCTATATTAATCTTCCCACGCATCCATACATCTTTTTTGCATCTATTTCTATATCTATTTATCATCATTGTCCTCCATACCAGAGCAGGACAATGAATCAATGCCATGTTAATAGCATAAAAAGTATTCCGAGTAATCTGGGGCTGGTTATCATAATGACAAGATGGGTTCGATGGGTTGTCGAAACCCTTTCCAGGCTTTGTGTGCATTTGGTATTAATTGTTTTTGGAGATCCAATCATATGGAAACAGCTCAAAATACTGACAGCTCATTCTCACTTGGTAATAGTTGGTAATTCACAGACATGGTTTGCTGTCTGCATTCAGAGAGGTTTGCATGTGTGCAACACTGATTCTAAATCTGTTAGTGTTAATGCAGCTCAGTCAATGTTCCAGGATGTTTTACAGGCGGGTAAGATGACTTTTTGATAAAGAGGAGCAGAGTTTGTAGTTTCAGACTCTTGTTCATGTTTCTGCAGGTCTAAACTGGAAATGGTTAAACTTCAAATCTTTCCTGTGTGTGTATTTAGCAAAGGTACACACAAAAAACTTCACAAAACATTCATGTGGTTGTTGGGAGTTTTTTTCTCATATTTTTATCTTTGGTATAAGAAACCATCTGCATTTTTAAAAATCTGACAGACTCAAACCAACTCAGATGTGTTTGTGTCTGCATCAATAATAACTATGAATCAAAACTTTGTGCACCAAAATCTGTCAAAGTATCGCTTTTGTCCTGTTCTGTGCCTGCAGGTATCTGCGTGTGATGCAGTCTAGATCTTTATTTTCAGTATGCAGCAGGAAAATCAGATCTGAGCTCAAGTGGTCACTAGAGATGCAGGTAAAGGCTGGTTTATTCAGTTCTGTCTCTTTGTGATCAGATCACCCGAGACAGGGTCTTACTCTGCTGTGAAGCATCAGTTCCTTGACATATAATGTCTATTGTTTGAACAGAGCAAAAGGAGAGGGAAGTTGAAACCCAGCCAACTCTCTCATCTCTCAGCGCAAGCTATTTAATGTGTAAAGTTAGTGTGAATGCCACATTGTTGTTTTCAGGAAGTTAGAGAATTCGCGAGACGTGTCCCACAGCAACACCTGATATTGAGACATGTGAAGATGAGGTTTCCAAGGCTTTCTGACAATCCAGCAAACATGCCTGTCCATCGGTGGTAGTGCATCAAAGATATGGAATAGTCACTTTATGATTCATTTAGAGATGTTCCGATACGTTTGTTTTCCTCTCAACACCGAATCCGATACTTGTGCTATGGGTATCTGCCGATATCAAGTGCCGATACCACTTTATTATAAAACAAACATCATATTACACCTGCATGACTGTGATATGATTAACATTGTGATAAGGCCTGGCACAGGTTAAACTCTTTGTAAAACATGAATGAATCCAGCAAACTGAAGCCATTTATCTTCAAATGCAGTCTTGCTGGTGGGAGAATCCAGTGTGAGATACTACCACACCGCTGACATCATTACTATCGGCTGCACAGTGCAGCTGTTTTAAGAACAATGAAGAAGAATTGTGTCAGAGCTAATAGAGCTAATCAGTAAATAGATACTTATTTTCATAAATTATGTGGTATTTATTTGGCGCCTGAACTCCAGTACTCGCTGAAACTGATACCAGAATTTGGGCAAGTATCGGAGATATTTCCGATATTGGTATCGGTATCGGAACAACTCTAGATTCATTCTGTGTTTCATCAACCATCAGAAGTAATAGATTTATTTTGTTCCTGTCTTTCCGCAAAGTTTCTCTTTATTGTGGTAGTATTGCATCTAAAGCACTTTGTCCACCCTTGCTATTATTTTTTTCCACATATCTTTTAACTCATCAGCCATTCATTATTATATCCTTCACTTCATCCGTCACAGCAGCCATTCTAGCTGTAACCTTCATGCTCATAGTGCCTTTGTTCCACCTACAGTTCCCTCATGGTGCCATCTTTGTGCTCTTGTATCTGCTTTGTTTGCATTGAGCAGGAAGCAGGATGGCGCTGACAGAGACCAAATGAGTCTGTCTAACCGTGATCATATCTGAGGAAGTGGTGAACTTGTAGTCAGCATGTGACATGAAGACTGGCTTGAGCTGCCAGACAAAACCAGTCAAGTGCAAAACTAATCTACCAATGCATTTGTCTGAGAGCAGCAGAGACAGACAGAGGTGGTATAATTGTGCTCAGAGGTCTAAGGATTGCCACAGCGTTTTGTGTGTCATGGTTATAGAGGCCAGATTTCACAGCCCATTTCTACAGTGCTGTGCTGCTCTCTAAGCTGTTTTAAATTGCACAGACTTGCTGCAATTGCATTAAAAAAAAGAAAAAGTCCTGCGTAGGTAGAGAATTGTGTTTGTGCGTATGCAGGATTTAAAGCCCGGCTCTGTTTTATGAGCAATAAGCTGTTGTTTGTGATCCTCTGTGGATGCATAGATAATGCATGTCTTAGTCAGCAGACCAGTAGGTGTTTATTGTTAAGCTCCAATCGGGGTAATCGACTGAAAAGAGGTGAGACAGAAGAATAGAGGGAAAAGATAAAGCTGCTCCTACATCCAATTTGAATATGAGCTTACACTTTCACACCGTCTGTAGGATGAAAACGTATTGCCTAAGTCAATAAAAGTTATGATTGTATTATACCTTTATACTGCATTAGCATCTCTTCTGTCCCTTTGCCCTTCTGACCAAAGCACCCAAGTAGTTAAAATTTTAATGAGTTGGATCAGTTTAATAATGCCACCATTGCCAGGCTCATCATTCATGCCTTTATATGCGGCGCTATAATGCTGGCATGAAAGCAGACTAAATGCAAATAGAGTCGTTATCTTATTTTCCTCATGTTTCTTAATTTCTTTGTTTACAGATTAATGTTCCACTATGATATCGACTCACTGCTTTTTGTACTTTCCTTCAGCGATTATTTTTCTTCCCCTCGTTTTTGACCTCTGCCTGTCTCTTTTAAATGTTTCTCTTCTCGCCTGCCATTTTCATCAAAGTCTTATGCTGCAACTTGCTGACGGATCCCTCCTTTAATTCTAAGCTAGCTGGCAATAGGGCTGGTGAAAGGGCAGAGCTCTTTTGATGGTTCTTTTCAACCTGGCAGGCATTTCCTGCTTTAGAACAACAGTGGCAGCTGTCATGGTGTGGTGTCTGCACCAGCTTTTTGACACAAAGATGCATCTTCTGTTAAAAATCACTGCTCGAATTTAGCGAGAAGATCCAGAAACCCAGAAATTATTTTTCAAGCCATGAAGGGTGTCATACTAAATGGAGTTCTAACATCTACCATGAAACAAGGGGATATTCTCAAACCCAGCAAGATAAGATTATTCATGTTCAGTTCATTAATACAGATTACAAAATTCTGGCTCATTTAATTGCTAATAGATTAAAAGATGGTTTAGCTCTCATTATGAATTATACTCACTCTGGCTAACTCAACTGGATTGCTCTATTAATAACATCAGACTGGTGGATTGCAGTCATATAACTGAAGATGATGGTGAAATGCTTTTGTTAGACTTTTCGAAGGCATTTGATGTGGTTTTTACATCCTTTCATTTTAAACGCAATAGAGCATTTTAGATTTGGGCAAAAGTTTAGAAAATGTATCAGTTTATTGTATTTTGATATTAAAAGTTCAGTTTATTTGCCTTTTGGGACGACTAAACTGTTCAATGTTAAATTACGTATCCATCAGGGGTGGGTGGGTTATTCTAATATTTATTAAACATACCCAAAATATACAACTTTTAAGTGTGATTGAATATAAGTCAGTTAGCAGATGATAGGATGCTGTTTTGAAAGAATATTTCACATTTGGTTACAGTGTTTAAAATTTCATTTTTCTTTCTGGTTTAAAAAGTCTCTGATTTAAAAAAACATTGTGTTATTAACAATTTATAATCACCCATCCAGGAACTCTTTTTAATATTCCAGTTAAACATTACATTAAATATTTATGAATAGAAATGTCAAATTTGAAAATAAAAGAAAATTTTAATATTTACAATAATACAAAGAACCTAAAAGGTTTTGAGTAACTGGTTTCAAATAGACTATCTCAAAAAAGCATATATAAGCATTTGTAAGTATAAGTTAGAAATCTTCCATAGAATGCTTTCTTTAACTGAAAAATTCTTTATAAACACAATCTCAAATTGGGACAAAAGGTGCATTTAATGTATGGTAAATCCCTTTTTTTACTAAGATTAATTTTACATCCAAATAAAGTTTGGTCTGTTTTGAAACTAAGATTAAAAAAGTAGTAAAAGTAGTTCCTTTGCCCATTATTCAATCATCTAAATTGGCTTCGATATATTCCTCTTATATAACTGCAGAACCATCTTTCAGAACTGAAGGTTGTCAGCTTGTGGACAATAACTACCTCCCTAAACTATATATACTACACTATCAGGCCCGTAACTACCATTGAGGACACTGAGGTCATGTCCTCGGTATTTTTTCTCCAAATAATGAAAACCGTTGTGACTTTGACTGATCGGTGTACTGCCGCTCTTGATGTGCAGTATTTCTGCCACTTCTGTAGAAGGCGCTAGTGAGTCACAGACGTACTACAGCTGCCTAGTGTTGTGTTAAAGATAGAAGAAGACGAAGAAAAGATCGTTTTGTTTGAATCAATGTAAAGTTTTTATAAGAACACAGAAAATGCATGCCTGTAAGTATTGAGATGTACAGAATTATGTTTTACTGAAGGGAAACTCATGCTAGCCATTATAATTATTGTTTGGAATAACGTAGCGTTGATGCTAATTTTTTAGCACGTCTATGGGATTTCCCATTTTACGTTAGCATTAGGCTAGCGGCCTCAATAGCGGTCTTAATTTTG